>ML779281.1:379643-414885 GCA_009831015.1 Picea engelmannii
CCATCTTGTATCTCTTCTCCTCCCGATTCCAATGAGCTATTACATTGAGAGGTTCCTCCAAGTAATGTGCCCAAAATGCTCTCTTCAGTGATTTTAATTAACTTATAGCTCAAAATAGTCAAAATCATGGAAATCATCAAAATGGAACGAAACCAAAGCCAACCTGTGCAGAATGGCTTAGAATGATGGAATATGATGATAAATGCCAACTGGACCCCACAATGCCTCTCAAATACCCCTGTACTCGCTGTAACATCCATCTGGCTACTCTGGTCATCATAAGTCTCTGCCCTATGATGATGTCCCAAAGTGGGGACATTACATTCTATTACCCATGATTTTGGTCATCATGATGATGTATTGATGATAGTGTACTCAGGCTCTTTATAAGAACTTTCTCCTGAGAAAAGTTACTTTCATCTCTTCCCAGAAAACTCATTTTTGAAGAAGGTTCGCAGGCTGCTAATACATTTGGGTGCGAGAATGCCTGATTCTCGCAGGCTGCTTTAAGCCAGGGTGTGAACTTCTCACACTGTGTTGAATAGATAGGGTGCGAACTCTTCCTAAAGCATGGAAAAGAAGAATTCTTGATATTTCTAGAAGGGAATATTCTAGAAGGATGGGTTGGCATTCAAATGGTTATCCTTGTACTAGATTCCCAGATATTGTGGGATCATTCTTATCCAAGTAACTATCTTATTCTCTCCTATATATTGAGGGAATTCTCATGGAAAAGGTTAAGCAATATTCATTGGAGAATTGGTGAAAGAATTGTGTGAAGGACATAGCTTGAACAGAAGCTTGGAGACTCTAGCAAGTCTACCGAGAGGATTTGATCTTCTTCATGCAAGGATTGAGCAAGTGTGTGTGTGTCAGAGCCAAGAGCCATCGAAAGGAATCTTGCGACATCAAGGCTATCAGGTTGTAATCTTTACTTTCAATCAATATGATATAGTGGCATGTCAATTTCCCATAAAGGTATTCTCACTTTATTGTGTAATTCCTTGATCATACACATAAGTTGACTGTGGAATATATTGTGCTATCTTCACTTTGGTTGGTTTGTGTTGTCTTGGTCTTGACCTCACGAGAGCACTGGAGTGAAGCAGGGGCAACAAAGACCCTAGGAAGTGATATAAAGGTATGTTACTTGTTCCTTCCTATTAGCTTATTCAATGGTCAAATCTTAGGGAAAGAGTCATGTCCTGTCCTGTTTTGTTCTAGATCCAGGTGGATCTAGGGAGATCTATTAGTGTCTGCACCTACCGATTAGTCTGATAACACTGAGGTATGTTCCTTTCATTCATCATTGATCTTTCCATTTGCTATACTGATCTATTCTGCCTCTCAACAACTCGATTTTGCTATGGAGTCCTCAGAATTGTGTATTCTCTTTTGATCCCATGTTTATCATAGAACTCTTTGAAGTTGCATGAACTAAACTCTCCTCCTCTATCAAACCTTACTGCCTTTAATATTTTTCCTGTTTGATTCTTAGTCAGAGACTTAAACACTTTGAATTTTTCAAATGCTTCAGATTTTTCCTTCAAAAAGGCAACCCACGTTAGTCTAGAATAATTATCAATAATCAACATAAAATAGTTTTCTTTTCCTATACCTTCTTTTCTTGATGGTCCACATAAATCCATATGTACTAACTGGAGAGGTTTTTCTGTTGAAGGAAAGTTTTTTAGATTTGAACTGTGTGCGAGTAAGCTTTCATATCTGGCAAGGTTTACAAACAGAGTCGTATGGATTTGATATCATCGGAAGATATTTTACTACCCCATTGTTTCTTAGCTTGATTATATGATCAAAATTTAGATGTCTAAGTCTCCTATGCCACAACCAACTTTCATCATATTTTCTTAAGTGGCATTCTTCTTTTTATTCATTTAACACATAGACATTGTTTCTATTCTTATCCCTTTTTCAACCAGTTGTCCTGAACTCAAAGACTTTATTTTACAATCTTTAGAAGTAAAAACAACTTCACATCCTTTGTCACAAACTTGACTGACACTTAGTAGATTATGTTTCAGAACATCTACAAACAACACATCTTGAGCTTTTCCTTTTCCATTACTCAGGCTTACCATTCCGTTACCTTTTATTTTTCCTGGTGCATCATTTTCGAAAGTTACATTCTCTAATTTTCTTTCACTTAGAGTTAGAAACTTACTTTTGTCTCCAGTCATATGTTTAGAACATCCACTGTCAATATACCAGGGATTCTTTTATCTTTGGGTTGATAACACTAGTCCACACTTGTCATCTTCTTTCTTCTTCCAAACCTTGAAATTTTCAGCAGCAGGATTCAGATCTATCTTATGGCTTCTTAAGTGACAGTCTACAGCTTTATGTCCATAATTATGGCAGTTGTAACATTCTAGTTCACTGAATAATAGATCATAATGATTGTTATGCTCATAACTATTGTGTTTCACCTATGTCCTTCCTTCATCTATCACATGATTTATGGTATGTCATCATTTGTTTCTTGGCTGTCTCAATCTTTGTTGTGGAAGATAATTATTTCTTGAGTATCTTGATTTCAAATATCTAGATCTTAAAGAACAGTTTACAACTTTGTGACCAAATTTAGAAAAGAAAAAACAATAACCATAGAAAAAACCTTTGTACTTGGAAAAAGGTTGTAGTCGATTTCTTCCATCCTGATGATTTCTTTGATCAAAAATTGTGTTTGGGTTATTTATTTGATCTACAGATTCGGTTCTGGTACTTTTTCATTCATTCCTTCTTGGTGGATGATTTTATTTCTTTGTTTCTGCAGAGTTATTGTTGTCAATGTTTGAGGATTTGACAAACTTGATAGGTTCTGTATTACTTGGATGGTCACTACTTGATCCTTCTTCATACCCCAATCCCTCTTTCAACTTTGGGTTTCTTTGTTGATTTAGAATGGAGGTTAATCCTTCTGAGGCTTTAATACTTGGAAGATTTTGGTGATACAATCCCTTAAAATTCTCCATTTCTTTTATGGTTTTTACTACCTCTTCTTCTAAGGCTTCACACCTTGCTTTCTTCTCTGACAACTGTTGTTTCAGTATGTCTTCTATTTTCTTTGCCTCTTCTAATTCCACTTTCAGCAGAGAAAAATCTTCATCAGGCTATTTACTGTCTTTCTCAAACTGTATCAGCAATTGTTTTTTCTTTATGTTCTTAATTTTGATCTTGTCAATCTCTTCCAGTGCACTGATCAGTTCTCCTTCCATATCAACCATAGATTCTTCATCATTATCATCACTGCCTATGATTTTATTATCATAATCCTCTTTGGCAATAATCATGAAGTCATTTACCTTATCTTCATAGGAAGAGTCACTATCAGCGTCTTCTGAGGAATTGTCATTATTTGCACACAAACTTTTCTTCTTACTATATTTCTTGAATTTGTACTTCTTTTCATCATCGGAGTTCTGGTCCTTTTTCTAATGGGGACACTTAGATGAAAAATGACCTATCTTACCACAGTTAAAGAATTTGAAGGGAAACTTGCCTTGATATTTTCCTGATCCTTTCTTTAACCTTCTCACAAATTTTGCCTCAATATCATCTAATTCTGAATCAGTATTCTTGTCTTCTTTAAACGATGCTTCTTTAGTAATGGATTTATCTTTGCTAATTTTCATTTCATATGCAGTTAAAGTTCCTAGAAGTTGATCAATGGACGGATTTTTAAGATCATTTAGTTCTTCTATTGCAAAGACTTTTGGATTAAATTTATCAAGCAGAGATCTTAAAATATTCTGAACTAAGAGTAATTCTTCAAACTTCTCACCAAGACCCTTCATGGCATTCACAAGTTCTTCAACTCTTAAAAAANACTTGCTAACTATTTCATCTTCATTCATCTTTAGTTGTTCAAACTTCAACCTAAATGTTTGAAGTTTGGCATCTTTTACTTTCTCATTTCCTTCATAGCTGCTAATAAGTTTATCCCACATTTCTTTGGCAGTTTGAAGATGCATCACCTTTATAAACTCGGCTTCTGCAAGTCCATTCAAGATAGCATTCATTCCCTCATCATTAAATCTAAATTCTAACTTATCATCCTTGGAAGCTAGCACAAAAGGCTTTATGTATCCAGTCTCTACTACATCCCAAACATCATCACCTAAGGCCATTAGGTATGTTCTCATTCTAACCTTCCAAAAGGAAAAATTTGTACCATCAAACAGAGGAGGCTTACTGGTTGAAGTCCCTTCATGACTTGTCATGTTTAAGCTTACAAATCTACCTTTAAATAAAATGAACCCACTCTGATACCAACTGTTGAAATTACTAAGACAATTGAGAGGGGGGGGGGGGTGAATCAGTTGTCACTGTGCTTAAACAATTTTAACAATTTTAAACCATTTTTAATCTTTCATCAAGTGACCATCAATATTATACTTCATATGAACACCATAAATAATGAGCATCAATCACACATAAGATATACACAAAGAGATATTTTCACGAGGAAACCCATAAAGAGAGAAAATCTCTTCTTCCTCGAAATGATAGATAGTCTTTTAAGTTCTATACATCATCTATGTTTGAGAACCAACTCAAAATGAGGCTACTACCTCTATTTTACAAGCTCCAACTTGTTTGAGAGCACTAACTCTCTGGTTTCTCTAGCACCCACTAGAAGGAAGCACCAACTCCCTGAGTGTTCCAGCACCAACTGGATGGAAGAACCAACTTTCAGTTACACAAGCTCCAACCTGTATAACAGAGAACACTTGTTCTCCCTTGCACCACCCTGCGACCTTGGTTTCTCTGGATGCAACCAGATGGAAGCTACAACTCCTTGTGTTCAAGCACCCACTTGAACATATGAGGAAAACAGTCCTCCCTAGCACCTCCCAACCACCCTTATTAATAAATGATTGAATAACCAACAACACAGATAAATCAATTCTTACCACTTCTTCAATGTTCTTCAATTCTTCTCTGCTACACTATTCTTTTGCTTTGTTCATATTTGGCTTGACTTGCTGTCTCTATCTGTCTATTCTTTCTCTGTCCTTTTCATGCTCTTTGATATGTCCACATTCTTCTCTCTTCACCTTTTCTCTTCTGTTCAACTTCTCTTCCTTGTCTCTAAGTTTTCTTCACACTGCACATGTTGTAGTTTTACCTTTCTACAGTTCAACTCATTTTTCATTCAGAACTGCTAACTTCGTACAGTTACAACCACTTTCTTTTTAACCACCTCATTTGTAGTTACACCTCAAATCTCCAAGAAAATGCATCGGCAACTGAATTTCCAACCGTCCATTGAATCATGATTCAGTTTCGGTAACTAAATTGTAACTGTTCGATTACCTATGAGGTGAAACAGTAACCCTTCGATCAAGTTTCCAATTAACCAGCACCATTGGATTAAATTCACAGGATTACGAGTTTATCTTAAATCCACTAGTTGTGACCGAGCACTAAACAAAATTTGAATCTCGTGATCTCGCATCTCATCATTTCTATGATAAAGAGTCTCAACGCTCCAAGTCACGATCGACGAAACTCTGAGATGGAGCTTAGCACCGCTAGCTTCTTCCCCTCATGTGACCACCAGTGGTGACTACAGGCTGCGCCAAAAGGCACTTTATATTTCACGATTTTATCAACTTCATCGAGTCTGATCAATGGTCGAGATCTCCGATGATCCAACAGTTCAAATCTCATCGCAATCTCGCATATCACAATTCCTGTGATGAAGAGTCTTGATGGTCCAAGTCACAATCGTCGAGACTCCAAGATGGAGCTTAACACCGCTAGCTTCTTCCCCTCACGTGACCACCAACGGTGACCACAGGCTATGCCAAAATGCGCTTCATATTTTTTGAATCTTATAAACTTCATCGAGCCTAATCAACGGTCGAGATCTCAGATGATCTAACAGTTCATATCTCATCACAATCTCACATATCGTGATTCCTATGATGAAGAGTCTTGATGCTCCAAATTGCGATCGTCGAGACTCAGAGATGGAGCTTAACACCACTAACTTCTTCCTCCATCTTCCATAGATGTAACCACTAGCTGTGAACACAGCCTTATTCAAAAATGCATTTCTCACTTTTGTGTCTCGGGTATTCTGTCGTGCTCTAATCTATCACCACGTGCCCCTCTTGGATCAACAATTCAGATCTTATCGCAATTTCACCACTTCACGAGCCTTCTTCATGCCTGATCAATGGTCCACAATCCTTGGTGATCTGATAGTCCATATTTTTTTGTGATCTCGCATATCGTGAGTTCCCACACCATTCTCCATTGACTCCTCCAATGTGCAAGTCATCGAAATTCCAATTGCTTGCCACATTTCCTATGACTCCAACAGTTAGGATTGTTATCATGATTTCGCATAACACGAGTTTGAACCTCTTTCCTTTGGATTTCCTGATCTGCAAAATTCTGAAACAAAACCTTTGTCGCGCTTTGATTGTTTTCTTCCTTTTGAGCTTGTACTATTGATATTTTTGTGCTACTAATAGTTCTAATCTTCACCATCTAATCATGTTGATCTTTTCCATCAAATCATGTTGATCTTCACATCAATGACAAACACACATACTCTACCTCTGTCTAAAAAACATGCCAACAAGAACTAGCTCTAATACCAACTATTGTATTACTGAGAAGGGGGGTGAATCAGTAATAGAGAAATTTAATCCTTTTTAACCATATAATCCAAGTGTTATATCAATGTAGCATTTTCATCGAATAACTGTAGAGTAAATAAGCAATGAACAAATGAACAATCATACACATACATAGTAAACCAGTGTTTTGCGTGGAAACCCAAAGTGAGAGAAAACCACATAATGCTTTTTATTATATGTCTTGAATAATTACATTAATTGGAAGCACCAACTTCCTTTTTTTTCCAGTTGGAACTGGAAGGAGGCTCCAACCCCCTAGTTTCTCAAGCTACAACATGAGGGAAGCTCCAACTCCCCAATTCTTTGACTACAACCAGAAGGAGGCTACAACCCCTTATGTTCTTCAGCTACAACTAGAAGGTGGCTACAACCACCTATCATTTCCCCATCCAACTACCCTGACGTATAAGTAGAATGATCTAACCACTGTCACACTATCACCGTGATATATAATGATGTAAACCTGTACCAATCAACCTATAATCAACCTGTACCATAAACAAGTGCATCAACCATGCACCAACCTATACCTCAACCTGTAATCAACCTATACCATAAAAAATTGCATCAACCATGCACCAACCTCTACAAAATGTGTACCATGAACAAGTGCATCAACCATGCACCAAACCTGTACAAAACATGTTCCATGAACAAGTGCATCAACCATACACCAAACCTATACAAATAACCTACCACAACAACCTATCCAAACAACCTATGACAACAACATGTCTCATCAATCTTATGAACCAAATCAAATATACTCACCAATATCAATCAACAAGACAACTCTCAAAGATGTGCATCAAACAACCATAACACAACAACTCATAATCATCACTAAGATCAATATGTGCTTCTAAAAATATACCAATACAAGTATGCTACATCATCCATAAACCATGTGTCAACAATACTACTAACAAGTGCCTCCAACCATGTACCAAGTATGTACCAATCATGTATCAACTACTCATCAACTATGACTCATCAATATGTACCAACATCATCAACTATACACCTCATGTATGTGCCAAATCATCAACTACTTGTCTCAACCATGTACCAAATATGTACCTCAACCAAAAGTCCTCATCAATTTCATCAACCAAATATGATTTGTAACTCTGTAATAGGATCGTTGTATATGATCACATACCTACAAACCTTCGTTAACTTTAACAACAGGAGAATAGCATTTTCATCAAACTTTACTTCAGTCTCACATGACTATTTTTGGATTAGTCAACAACCCTAACTTGAAATAATAATAACTATGTACCTGTAATGAATAAAGATATGAAAATAGTGTACAATGTTCTTCAATGTGTTTTATGCAATTCCTCCATGTTTCACTACTTGGAACCTCTCAGAAAAGGAGATATAGAAAAAATGGCATACCTTTTTGAATTTTGGCTTATTCTAAAGAGCGGACTTGTAGAGCGTGCCCTGCACAGAATATTTATTGTATGGATATGAAAATTTTACATAGAATACTATAGACTGTATCTAACCAACACTTTTGGTCTTACTTAATTTGGATCTGTTATGAAGAAGGTATGACGTTTTTACCCAAAACACCTGCTTTAGACTAGTTTCAGGACTAGCCACAAACCCTATTTTCCACGGAGTGTAACTCCAAAACTACAATGACCCACAAGATAAAATTAGCACCACTGCTACTTGGATATGTTTTCTCAATTTCACGGTCCGAATCATTCTAGAAAAAAAGTTATTGCGAAAATGGTGAGATGACCTATAAATAACATACCTTAGAAAGCATTATCAAAAGAATTTATCCTCCCTTGAATTTCGGCCTTCTTTACTTCACCTTACCTGAAGGGGTTACCTTCTAACCATCTTAAACCACTTTCCTTATTTTAGGGATAACCCACTTCTAACCACTTGCCAACTTAGTAATTTATCTATTAACTTTATTATTTAAATAATTTCTTTTGTATTCACTCTGAATTATAGTACACTCATCACTTCACTTTATTATTTACCTTCTAAAAATCTCTTAAACCACTTTGACTACTTTGACCTTTTGGGGATTCTAGATGACTCATGAGGGTTCTCCAACTTCACATGGCCATCACTCTCTAACTATGAGAATTTATGTGACATTCCACATACCACTAAAAATGGCATGACATGTACTATGCATCTAGAATAGTCTTGACTTCAAATATATCAAAACTCATACCATTATCCATCAAAAAAACTTGGGTCCATTACCCAAACCTGGGTTCTCCAACTTCTCATGGCCATAACTATCTAACTGTGAGGAGTTATGTGACATTCCACATACCACTGGAAATGAAATGACATGTACTATCTATATAGAATAGTCTTACCTTCACATACATTAAAACTCATACCATTATGCATGAAAAAACCTTGGGTCCATTACCCAAACCTTTGTTCTACTGGAATTCACTACCAGACTCTCTCCAAGGGTTGACATCAATCTACAATATCACTCTCCAATAGTTGACATCAATGACAACCAACAATACATCAACCTAATCCAATTGTCTGACAAGAGTTGGATCATCCAATTTATTTTTCTAACAGGAAGTTGTCAACTGTTGAGAAGAATTACATGATGACAAAAGGGAAGGCTTGGCCATGGTTTATTCCATGCAAAAGTTCATAAACTATTTTATGGGGTCCCATTTGAATATGTATATGGACCACTCTGCACTCAGATATCTAGTGAACAAGATGATGTTGGGGGGGAGAATCTACAAATGGTTATTGTTGTTCTAGGAGTATGATTTTTAAATTATTGTGAATCCAAGGAAACAGAATGCAATACCAGACCATTTTTCATGGATATTGATAGGAGAAGACGCACCGAACCTAGATGACAGTTTATCAGATGTGAATTTATTCTCAGTTCAAATGGTAGATGACCATTTTGCATAAATTGTCTAATGTTTGAGCACATGAGTGGCTCCATCTAATATGACAGTAGCACAGAAGAAGTAATTAGTGGATAAAGAAAAATATTATCAGTTGATTGCAAGAAAATTATATAAGTTGGTTGTAGATGGGATACTTCCACAATGTTTGCTAGAACATGAAATACCAATGATCCTAGGAGAGGCACACGAGGGAATTAAAGGAGTACACTATGCAGGAAAGGAGACAACACATAAGATATTGTGCACAGGGCTATGGTGGCCTACCCTCTAGAAGGATGCAAAGGAATATTTTCAGAGCTTCAACATTTTTTAGAGAGTAGGAAAACCATCACAAAGGGATGAGATTCCTTTGAATCTGCAGGTTGACTTGTAGGCATTTGACAAATTGGAAGTGGATATTTTTGGACCGATTAATACACCGATGAAGAGAACATAAGCCAGGTATATAATTACCATGATAGACTACTTGAAAATATGGGTAGAGGAAGAACCAATTACAGACTGCAGCGCTGAGACAATGTCACAGTTCTTGTTTGAGAACATAGTTATAAGGTTTGGGTGTCCTAAATTACTTATGAGCGATTAGGGGACTCACTTTTTAAACAAGACAATTGTAACATTGACAAAAGAATTCTAGATACAACATTGAAAGAGAAATCCATACAACCAAAAGAAAATGGCATTGTGGAGGCATCCATGAAATTGATTAACTTTTTTCTATTGATTTGTCTTAGAACATAGCATTTTTTTGCTTTGTTTGGGCATGTTTTACTAGTCTTAGAACATGTGATAGATAAAGATTAGAAGGAAAAGTTTCTTTGTTTCAGTGACCTTTAAATTTGTAAGGATGATGAAAGAAGAAATAAGAAGAAAAAAAACTAAATAATTAAATAGTGTATCTATGATAAATATTATTTAACTTTCAGATAGAAGAAATGATCATTGAATTTGTATCTAAACCATAGTAATATTTGAATAAAAAGGAATATTTTGTTTCTGTTCAAAAAGGAATAATAACATTGAAGAATAGGTCTTCTTTAATACTTACAGTACAATGAATAAATATGTGACCTTTAAATATACCTTTGTAGTAAATTATGGTAGTAATCGTACTAAATCATCACATTCATGGAAATAGACACATTTAAGAACATATTTTAGAATATGGAAATAACATAGAAAAGAGAATTATAAAGACTAAAACATCCAAGTTTGAATCTTCCAAAACTTGCAAAATTTGATTCAAAAGATAGTCCTTCATGCCTCCAAAAATAACACCATTTACATTGAATATCTCACAAAGATTTATACATTTAGGTCATAACCAAAACTTGGTTATCTGATCCTACTTTTTCAGTATTTATATTACAAAAAAAACTCCGAGCCACAAAAATAGGAAATAGTTGGAAGATTGGTTGACTATCTCAAAATGCTTTGATGACTCATCCAACTATAAAATGGAGAAAATGCTTCCAAGTGTCGCTTGAAGGATATCCATAAGATTTTGTCCATCTGTAGGAAATATCAAGATATGTGTATTTTTCATACATAACTGGATTTGGAAGCAATTATTTGGTTAACAAGAGTAAAATGAAAATCATCCATAAGTAAATATACAATGACTCAGCCTCTTAATTTATCAAACAACCCTTGAAACTTTGAATCATTTTCTCTGTCTATGAATATATATTTTATGTATTCTTCAAATGGAAATAATTTCCCTTTGTTAGTCCAAGATTAAGGTAGTCCCATCTTTATCAAATTATCAAATATGTTGTTGAATAAATCAACATCCCTCTTCATACTGATGCATTTATCTTTATCTTTCTATAAAAACAAAAAAATAGTAAAAATTATTTCATCTTCCATGACCATTTTTGTCCTATCTTGAATGCCTTTTATTTTAAGTACTTCACTGGAATTTGAATTTAGGAACCTCATGATTTGGTAGCAACCTGAGGTCTTCATCCCAATTCAACAAATGTTTTCTTTAAAACCTCATCAATCTCATCTGTTAATTGAATTTCATCATCAATAATTTTGAAGAAATCCCAGAGCTTAGTGACTTCATTTATGATTTCATCCTAGATGACATGTCTAGCCCCTATCAAATATGGCTTCACAAACAACTTATCACTCAATTGATCTATTTCCATTTGCATTTTTGTTTTCAAATTTTGATATTTTGCGACAGTCTTATCTTTATCCTTGATTTCTTCTTTTTGATCTAAGATTGTTTTCTTCAGTTTTTTCTATTTCCACACCCTTCATATTTATATCTACTAATGTTTTTGACAATCCAGTTGTTGGATATGCTAATTTGGATTCTTCTAAAGAAGATGATCCTTCATTTAATATTTTGATTTGGCTTTCATATAATTCAATGTATTGTCCCATCTGTACCATTTGTCTTGGTAGTTGCTCTTTTTCTGCGTGAATAGCTTGTAGTTTAGGAGTTTGTACATGTTCAATGCCTCGTATATTGAGATTTTTCTTCAACACTTGAATTTCCTTATCTTTTGTATTTATTAATGCATGTATAGATGCTTCATCTCTTGGATTGGCTCCCAGTTCTATTATCCATGATTTTAATTCCTCTATCCTTGAATTCCTTTATCTATTGCTGAATTTTTCATTTTTTAGCCGAGTTCTAAGTTTTTCATTCAAGTATTGAAGATTTTTAATTACAAGGTTTTCTATTAGAGCATCTCTCTTTATCATTTATCAAATTTGTCTATGAAAATGAAAATTTTCCAATGGGTGTACTACATTCATATCAATGGAAACATATGTCACTTTCTTTTTCTCTTTTTTTTCTATAACAACTATGTTTAGTTTCCCTTTTTCATAATCCATGACTAATATCATTCTATCTTGAGATGCATTATATTCCAAAATCTGAGGAGTAATATTATTCTTAATCTTTGCACCTGCTTGTATGATTTCTATGAATTGATTTACATAATCAATGGGTTTATTTGTAGTCAATGATTCTATTTCACTTTGTTGTCCTAGACTTTTGGATTTTGTTGAAGTTGATACTTATACTGTCGTGACATGACCTATGCCTACTGGTGTTATTTATTTATATAAATCATGATCTTCTTCTTCATCCAATGTATCCAATTTATGCCTTTTAACTAATCCACCTTCATTTGTCTCTGAATCCTTTGAAGTTGACTATGGACTCCTCCTTTTATATGTCTTATCAAATTGTTGTGTTTTTTTCATGACTAGGGACTTCAAATGTTGGTCTGATGAATTACCATGGATTTCTAGATGGTTATGAACATCCTTCCAACTGTATTTATTTTCCAATAACTCTAGTTCATATTTTTTTTGGTGTTGATAAGTATCTTTCCCATGTGAGGTCTTCTTTGAAGATATTACACCATGAGGGTCATAATTCCATGGTTCCCCTTGTTGAAAATCCATAGATGAAAGAAGATTTGTTGTAATCTGTAGTGCTTCTGTAGTGTTAACAATAAAAGTATCTATATTCTTTTTCAATTTGAAAGTCACCTTGTGTTTCTTTGGCATAAAATGAACTTTATCTAGTTTTAACCATTGCGTGATATATTCAAGAGAAAAAATCCTAGGAATTAAGGAAACAGACAACAGGAAAGGACAATTTGGAAACCATAAACCCTTATTTCAGTGTAATGATAAAAAATATACCAATCTCCTACTCTTGTGTCTAGACTCAACTACAAGATTTTTTTACACTCGGGAAATATTCTAGGGGGATTTTATAAAATATGAGTTGGTATAATTTAGACATAAATTGGTTAATATAGTGAGGAAATCCAACATTTATGGGTTTCTTCTTAAAGATAGAAGTCCATTTAATGGTTAAATTAGGGTTACCAAGGTCACATTGTTTTTAACCCTTGATGCATAAAATGGAAAATATATGTAAATAGGAAGAGGTGAATCAAATATGACTGATATATGAAGCTTCAAAGGGATTTGAATTCAGAGAGGTGATCATGAATTTGGTCTACCACAAATTGGGGAAAATTAAATTTGGTAATGGGCTTGGTCGTAATTGGAAAAATAGAAGCCATGATACCCAACCCAAAATCATTTATTTTTAAATCATTATTTTCCCCCAAAATCATAGAAATTATGGAAATAATCTTTCGAGAGTTCTCAAGAAATAATTCATATTGGATGACAATATTATCATCAACGACATTGAGGTTTTTGCACATATATGACTATAGTAGTGTAAACCTCTCCTCGATTTTAAGTTTTATGAAACATTTGGTCGTTATAAGATCATTTAATGGCTCACCGTCTAGATTCAATGGCCATATCAACATTTCAAAAATAGATTGAGGGGTTATCTCAATAAGAGCAAACCCATAAGTGGAAATTACAATTCATTTTGAAGGGATATAATTTTTGGCACACTAAATGAAAAATTCTTGGAATTGATAGATCTGGGGTATCATAAATTTAGGCAGGTCAAATCCCTATGCATATTAATGGTCAACCATATTGGAAAATTATTCTTTTACTTGCTGGTATAGTTTAGCAAAGTCAAAAGATTGGAAATGGTTGAAGATATATTTATCTTTGTTGACTAGGTATTCTTCCATAAAATTCATATTTTTATTGGTCTCGTAGATATAAACAAAATACATTTTAAACAATGATAAGAGAATAAAGAGGATTCATATTTACCCCTGGATCTGTTACCATACTAGGATGACGATGGCAGGCTAGGAACAATGAACCGGATGCTCAAACCTTTTGATAATTCAAAATGAAATGATAATTTGACCTTTACCACCCTTTTTTATTGAAAAGAGATACATGTCATTGTTTGGTGGAAAAAGATTAAATTTAAAAATAAATAAAATTATTATTTACCTTTTCCCAGTTGACCTCATGATTGGAAACGTGTATCCCTTGTGTTAATTTTGGGGGGGTAGATATGGTTAAGTTAACCACATACTTTGGGGGCCGAAATTGATGGATGAACACCATGTTCCAAATCTTAACCTTCAGGTATAGTTTTTTGGCCCCACCCCCTTTGGTTAAACATCAAGCATACGGTGGGCCAAAATATGTTGTGGGTTGTTGATCTTGAAGTTTGTTCACGTGATTAGATATGTGAACAAAGAAGCAAGTTTTATTAATAAAATATAAAAATAAAGGTTTATATAATAAAATTAAAACAATTTACAAAGGTTTTCGTTTAAAACTTTTATTTATTTAAGAAAAATAAAACAAATCTAATAAAGTCAAAAAGTCCCTAAAGAAATTTCATTACTTAAAAAAATAAAAGTAAAAGTCGAAATTTATTGAAACTAAAATATTAATAAACCGTGATCCTAGGCCCTAAAGAAATATAATTGTTAATGAAAATTTAGTTTTATCTTACAACACACGGGATTATTGGGACTTATGAATCCCTGCAATGTTATGGGATTATATAACTACGTGCAAGAAGTTGATAGGATAGACACTCTTTAGATTAGCATATGGTCAAGAAGCAATAATTCCCATGGAGTTTCTTATACCAATTTTGTGCATTGTTGTGATGACAGACCTTATAGAGTCAGGTGCACTAGAAGAAAGACTATCACAATTAGTAGTGTTAGAAGAAGATCACTTTATTGTAGGGTTTCATCAACAAGTATACAAGTCACAAGAAAATTCATGGCATGATAGACTATTATTGGATAAAACGGTGAATGCGGACATAAATTGATCTCCCTAGATCCACATGGATCTTGAAAAAAAAAAGATAGGACATGACACTTTCCCTAAGATTTAATCATTGAGTTTACTATCAAACAATATATGAATGGCATACCTTTGAATATCGCTTCCTTATATCTTTGTTGTTCCTTCTCCACTCTGGTGCTCTTGTGATATTGGATCTGCAATGAAACACAAACCAACCAAAGTGAAAGAAACAATAGTATATTCAATGAAAACTTACACATGTGATCAAGGAGTCATGTAATAAAATGAGAACGATTTTATGGGAAAGAAACATTCCATTGTATTATATTAAGTAAAAGTGGAAGATACAACCAAACATCCTTGATGTTGCAAGGTTCCTTTTCGGCAACCCTTTGCTCCAACACACACACTTGCTCCAAACTTGCATGAAGATGATCCACAATAACTTGATGGACAAATGAAGACCTCAAGCATCAATTGAGATAGAATCCCTCACACAATTTTCAACCTATTCCTTCACAAATTCCTTACTTGATATTGCTATCTCTTTCTTAACCGTCTCCATGAGAAATCCATCATTATATAGAAGAAAGAGAGATGGTTAAAGAGATTAATATGATCCCACCAAATCAGAGAAGCAAGTAAGATCCCAACCATACGAATGCCACCTCACATTCTAGAAGATTCCCTTCTAGAACCTTCGTGAACTTCATCCTTTCCTTAGTCTTCAAACGTCGTCACACCCTGTCTATAGAGTAGCCTACGGAAATTAGGCATTTACGCATTGTGTCTTATGTATAGCCTATGACATCTTTCTAAAAACAAGTTTTATAGAGGAGGAAACTAATCACTTTTCTCATGAGAAAGATCCTTTTGGGAGCCTAAACACATGCTTATAGAAACATCACTAGGGTGACCAAAATAATGTGTAACAAAAACCCCCAAAGTATGAGGCTGGAACTCGTGACAACCAAAATAATTTGTAAAATGTGTGTGTGTGTCGGGAACAAGGAGCACACCAATAGGGAACCTACAAACAACCTATCATATGCACAATATTATACCATTTCTGAGGTAGGCATTCCCATGCTCATACTACAAGTGATTTAAATCATGAAGGTCGATCATGTCCACCAATCATACACCATGGATCCATGTCATCGAGATTCTACATAACCACCAGGAATACACTGTGGATCTATGTTCTAGAAAACTCAAAATTGGACATAGCCATGAGACAAACAAAGTGGATCTATGTGTCAATAGAAGTCATAAATACTCCATCACAAGCTGGACCAAAATGGTGAGATCCGGGGTCTTCAATCCCATCGTCCATAAGTACGAATCTAGCCATGCGATTATAGGTGATGAAGTCAAACATGGTAGAAACCACTTGATTACCAATCATTAATGAAAACCATTAACAAGTGCAAGGGAAATTACCATTGATGTCAATGACTCCCAAGGTACCTCATTACAATCCAATGAATGCGAATAAATGAGTTGAAGTCAATCACTCGATAGAATCTCTCAATCAAGGGTCAATGATGTGAACCCATTTTCGAAAGAAAAGAAACCTGCCATCAAGGCATGCAGGTTCTAAGGTGCTAATTATTTTCTAAGACTTATTCTTGGATAGAGTTGAAGTCGATAGGAAAAGACTCATCATAGGAGGGCCTTGATGCATCCTCCATCAATGACACGAAACAAGTAATAGATTTAAGGTAGATCAAAGTGTGAAGATGATTTGAAACTGACACAGGGAAGGCCAACATGGTAAGAATTGATAGTTGCAGATGGCTGACTCGATAGAACTCTTGTGCAAGGTTGGAATTCTATTGAACATATCAACAACATGACAATGGTCTTGGAAACATTGACTCAAAGACGACCCAAGATATGAACTTGTGGAAGGCCAAACGAGAGACAAATGAATTTCCCAACCTGGATTCAATGATGAAGGGGGTGTCATGTTCAGGAGAGACTATTACTGCCACTAAAAAAAATATAGAGACACATTTCTTTCCCAAAATTTCCCCCACCATTTCTAGTGAGTACCTCTTTATTTTTACACAAGCTTGAGAATGATAACATATGCTTGTTGATGTAATCTCATCCTTCGAACGAGTCCCTCGAAGTATGTTTAACGAACCCTAAGAAGGAATGGTTCATTTCCATATAGGTCTTTCGATGTTATGATGAAGAGTACAAAAAGGTGACAAAAGTATACTCGGTTGCGTTCTCATTGATTTATGAGCATAGGAATGAACAAAGATTGAGCTCGAGGTTTTTTCTGAAAAACCTAAAAAGTATTTGTACACGTGACAAATGTAAAAAACAAGTTAAGAAAAGTATTTGCATGACATCATTCGGGCTCCAAGATCATTCATTTGCGAAAAAATTACAACACTCACAATACCACAAGAACAATAGGTTTTAGATAAAATGAATAAAATAATATAAAATATCAATGAAAAAGTAAAAAGTGAATAAATATAGGTTAAAACTCGTTTTTACCATTCCATTGTCATTTTACCCAAAACTTGTCAAAAAAAATCTTTTTCACCTCAAACTTCCTTTGTCTATTGCGGGAGGCACGATCAACCATTCAACGAACGAATTACGCTAAAGAGGTAATCTTTTTGTCCTCTTTTTTTTCCATGGATTGATGTTCTTTTTCACTGGTTAAAAAATATTTTTTGAGTTGGATATTAGGCCAATAGGTGTGCATAGGAGCCGCCACAGGTGGCGTATATCAGGCCCTGCAAAAACCATATGTTTCCATGGGTGGCCTTTGGTTCACCTACGGAGGTTCTGTACTGCATATAAAAATTCACTTGCAATGTGCGAAACTCAAAATTTCTTTATGTGCGTTCGACCAATAAAAATTTCCAAGTGAAATAAAGATGTTGACTTCTCCCTATGGTTCCAATGTAGTTTTTTGACTGTCAAAATGTTGGAGTGGAGGGAGAGGGAACACGAGGATGATGATTACATCATAGAGAATGACCCAAGCACAGTTAATTCCCTCTGGAAATGTGGGCTCCTAAAGTTCTTCAAGATCCTAGGCATGAGGACCCAACTGAGATTTATTGAGTACTTAATCCACATGTGGGATGTGGATCAACAGGTTTTCCATGTAGGAGCCCACATACTCTCTTTAGATATCAAGGATATATATATTTTTGATAGTATTATCTCATCGTGGATCTCATGTGACCTTGACAAGTAATAGAGGTGGATATTTACCTATGAGTGAGTATGTTGGCCGGTATTGTGAACCAAGGGCCGAGAGACGTAAAGGCAAGGTTACCATCAGGGACGTCTAGGATTTACCCCTTCAGACTATCCTTTTCACTATCTCACGGATGGCAGGGAGTTCATCTCCTCAGATGGCTCTCTAGAGTTACTTCCAGTATGCAGTGGAATGCATGGAGCCCCGGGTATTTAATTGGTGTGATAGGGTTCTTCGTAGTATGAAGAAAAAACTGACAAAGTGCAAGAAAGGTGACCTAAAAAAATTTGGGCAAGGATCCATTTTAGTGTCCTTATTCCTCGAGAGGGTTCCACATTTACGCTTACAGGTAGAGTGGGGCTTGTCGGCCCCACGGGATCCAAGGATGAAAAGATAGTGTGACCTCATGACTCGACACGTGGTGGGACCTACTGTCAAATACAACGGTGTTTTCTTTGATTGGTTGAGGCCTCAAGTACTAATGGTAGATGATTATGAATATTCTGGGTTGGACTTTAGAGGTGACCCAGACTTGGTTCTGCCTGAAGGATTTCAGGGGGGGAACTTGGGTAAGAAGCACATTTTTTGTTTTTATAATTTTTTTGTAAATTTTGAAACATGAAATGTTTTTTTATGTTTTTAATCCGATGACTAATCAAAATCTCTTTTGACAACAAATATGTAGGACCGTACCATCCTCCAAGTATATCCCCCATCTAGAGGCAAGGGGAAGTAGCTGAGGTAGTAGGATGGGATGCTTGTGATTACGAGGCGATCGAGAAGAACCCGGAGGGGTTGACAGTGGATGTCTCGAATATCTCTATCAATGAGATCCCGAGACGATATCAACACCATACTGTAGGGGTATATAATTCTCTTAGTCGACTACTCTGTAGGGTAGCACAGAAAGTCATGTGTTATCGTGAGCATTATCATTGATGTTATTTTTTATATGAAGCCATGTGCTTCACATTTTTTATATTTTGCTCTTCGAACAAAAACACTTTTTGTAAAAACTTTTATCATTATATATACATGAGGCTTATACCATCTTACTTGCTTTATATACAAAATGTGATTGGATTTATAAATGTCTCAAATGTTTGTCTAACACATAATTAGCTAATGCATCTGTTAATTTATTTAGACATCTAGGAATGTGTTGATATTAAATATAATCAAAATGATGTTCCAAGAGGCGAATTCATAAATATACCCTTAATAACATAGAACTTCGGATAACATAGGAATTACTCAACTGTAGTACCACTAACTGCAAATCAAGTTGTACAAAAAGATGACAGATTCCAAGTGAAACAACGTCAGTCAACAATTCGATGACTGCACTATACTCTGCGATATTGTTAGTTGCACGACCGAGGAAAACACTGTGTAGATTGATTAATTCATTCATGGGTATGTAGATTGCCCAAGTAGAAGATGCTAGGTTCAAAGTACTACGAATAGTGCCATCAATGAAGTCAATGTGAGGTAGTGAATACACCGACACCTGGAAGCCAAGCACAATGCAAGGTAAGCAGTTGGGGGTAGAAACCAAATAAATAAAAAGCACACAAAAAGTAGCACACAAGAGTATGATACAATAAAAATACAAGCATTCATGCAAAGACAATCTAAGCATAGTACGTCTTCAAGTAAATCCCATTTCTAGGTTCACTCAAAGGAATGCCATTATAATATTATAACTCATAAGCTCCCTTCTCCAACACTCGTTTGACAATATAAGGGCCTCGCCACATAGCCTCAAATTTTCTGACCCCTAGTAAATCATGATATTCTTCATAGAGGAGAAGTAGATCACCTTCAGAGAAAAAATGTGGCTTGACATGCTTGTCATATTGGGATTTGACATGCTTTTTCTGAGCTTCAATGACCAGGGTGGCATCACAACAAGTTTCATCTAATTGAATTAGGTACAATAGACATTCCTCTTCAGCAGAAGTGTTGGGGAGAAGTTCAACAACTAGCTTCAAAGATGGTATCTCGCATTAAATCGACAGGACAACTTTGATACCATACACTAATTGGAAAGGTGTAAATCTTGTGGCATACTTCAGGGATGTTCGGTAGGCCCATAATGATGAAAACAACATCGTGTGCCAAATTGTCTTATGAATTCCTATTATCCATTGAAGCATAGTGATAAGAACTTTGTTTATCGCTTCAACCTAGCCATTGGACTGTGGATAGTAGGGGGTTGAGTTTTCATGTCGAAGACCCAACTTTTCAGTAAGATCGAACATCAAGAAATTTTGAAAATGTCTACTATGATTAGTGACAATAGCTTGCAGGATTCCAAATTGAGTGATGATATGATTGAATATGAACAATGTTGCAATTTTCCCGGTGTTACCAAATGTAGGCATCGCCTCGGCCCATTTAGTGAAGTAATCCATAGCTATGATGATGTATCCATGCCCCACGACTGAGTGAGGGTTACAGGTCATGAAGTCAATGCCCCATTTTGCGAAGGGACCAACTGAAACTAAAGGGTGTAAAGGAGCAGGATGAGATATTATTTGTTTATTATATGTTTGACAAGCATGGAATTTCTGGATGGTAGTAATATAGTCTTTAAACAAAGAAGGCCATAAGTAACCTACTCGTAAGATCTTTTGGGCAATGGCATACCCAGACATATGACCACCACATGCTCCAGAGTGGTAGTTATTCAAATCTTTCTCAGCCTCATCGTAGGTGAGATAGCATCGAAAAATAGAGTCAACACCACAATGATAAAGAGTGTCACTGAAAGGTCAAGATGAAAATTTTGAGTCTGGAGATAAATGATAATATCTTTGTACCAAACGTCATCAGAACTAATCAAAAAAAGGGATTCATCAGGTAAGGAATCATCTACCACATTTGTTGTATCAGTCGAGGGAAGGTCACATATCAATTCGGAAAATACCAAAGATTTCTTAGACTTAGAGCATTCAAAATCTAAGTCGAACTCCTAGAGAATCACTATCCATTTGGAGTACTTTCCCCCTAGCAATTGGCACGTAAGGACATGTTGCATAGGGTTGCAATTAGAAATGACAGTGGTCTTACATAATAAGATATAATGAAGAAAACGTTGGACAACTTGAACAATTGCCAAGGCCAGTTTCTCCACATGTAGGTATTTGGCTTTGGTAGTTATGAGACTCTGAATCAAATAATAAATCACATGTTCATCTTGCAAATCATCTTCTTGGACTAAAACCATGGAAATGGTAGAGTCCGAAGAGGCGAGGTAAAAGAAATATTCTCGACCATAATCGAGTGGGAAAAGTAGTGGTGTATGGGTTAAGGAAAGTTTTAAAGCTTCAAAGGATTTATTGGCGATATCGTCCCATACAAACTTGTAACCTTTCTTCAACAGTTGAGTAAACCCCAGTGTTAACTCGGTGTAATTTGGAATGAATTGACGTAAAAAGTTTTCCTTCCCTTGCAAACTTTGAAGCTGGCATAGTGTGGAAGGAGGAGGTAGATTAAGTATAGCCTCAACCTTCAAAGGGTCTACCCTAATTCCATGAAGTGACACAATAAAACCCAAAATTCAACCATAATCCACACAAAAACCACATTTGTGTGGGTTCAAACGTATTCGATAGTAATGACAACAAAGGAAAATGGCTCGGAGGTGGGATGGGTGATCTTGGCGATGCATGGAATGCACTGATATATCATCGAGATATGGTTGTACTATGTTCTTGATATCGTGAAAATCATAAGACATGGCGCATTGAAAATTCACACCAGTGTTCTTCAAACTGAAAGGTAGTTTCCGGTAGGAAAAGGTACCCCAAGGAAAAATGAAAGCAGTCTTGTGTTGATCTGCGGGCAAAAGATTAATCTGACTATAGCCGAAGAAACCGTCCATTAAGGAGAAGACTTCTCTCCTAGAACAATCATCGATGATCTGGTCAATGAAGGGGGTTGGATAATTGTCCTTACAAGATTTATTGATATCCCTATAATCTACACATACACAGATCGTGCCTTGTTTCTTGTTGACCAGAACTAGATTGGAGACCTAATCAGTTAAAGCTAGAGGAAAAATAAATCTAGCCTTAAGAAGTTTTTCAACTTCGAGCTTGATAGCAATGGCTTTACGAGGGTGGACTGGGTGAAGTCTCTGCTGGACAAGTTTAGCATCTGGGTAAGTCTTAATTTCATGCACAATGATATCGAGGTCAATACCCAACATATCTTCATAGTTCCAAGCGAAAATGTGATGAAATTCTTTAAATATGTATTTATAAGTGACGACCTCATCAAAAAAACATGAGGCTCCGATGTGAACATTTTCAATGATTCCATGTTTAATGGATATGTCAAGAGGAATGGTGCGTGAGATATTACTCAGGTTCCCTTCATATAGCATGTCATGGGATGACTCGGGAACAGAGGAAATGACAACAATGGTCGACGAAGTTGAAATCCGTTGGTAACTCTCTATAGTGTGTTGTTCTAGGAAGAGAATGGAATGATGATGTCCATCGTCCCATGGGGTGTCTTCCATGGACATGACTGACATGATCATATCGTCGGTAGGAAAGATCACATGAAATGGATCAAGAGATGAATCACAGACAGAGGGTGTAGAGGGGGTTGCCGATTGAATGACTTGATAAGAATATTCAACTGGAATTAAGGGCATTTGTTCACCATAGCGAAGATAATCAACATGATCGGGTACTATCCACGGTTCATGAGACATGGGGGTTTCATGGATAGAGGTGGAAATCATGTTGATTAAGGTGACAAAAGTAGGTGGAACATTGGGTGGTGGTATTGGGAAGGTACCCATTAAAGTGGAGTATTTCATAATACCTACACTGACATTCACGTACCCAGGTGGTGTCTTCGAGATAAAAGGTGTGTTTCTAGTACGGGAATCAGAATTGAAAAAGGCTAGTTGGTCAACCATAACGAATTTTCCTTGATGTGGGAAACATAAAACACAAAAAAGGGTAGACACGATGGAATGCATGAAATCAGTCCAGCTATGGCCAAGTAAGAGGTTATAGTCAAGAGGTGCATCAAAGACCTCAACCTTGACATTGACCGATTTGCTTTCCAATGTAATAGACAATGAGGGAAGAACACCAGAGGGTTTAAAACCAAAACCATTGAAAGCCTTAAGTGTATTGTGTGATTTGATGAGGGGAGGAGAGCCAATGTCTTTCCAACAAGTAATTGACATAACACACATCAAGGCACCCTCGTCAATAAAGATTCTACAGATATTCTTGTTCTCGACAACAACTTGAATCTGAAACAATAACTGAGGAGGTAGCCTTGGAATGTGGTATCCCAAGTCAAATATTATGAAATTCATATCGGTGGTATCAATTCCACCAATGGCCTTTAATAGTTCCTTTCGTTGAGTAGGAAAAATTTGAAGGACTTCGAGAGATGACATCGTAGAGGGTGCTTGCGCAAGGTCTTCTACAATGTTGTAGTTTTGAGCAGCATGCATGTGAGGATTAAAGGTAAAATTTCGAACAACACCCTTTTGTGGAGGGTGGATAATTGTATCGGGACCTGGTCATTCGAGATGAAGAGGATTGTTGGGAGGTGGTTGAACCAATGAAGGTGGTAAATCGTCAACTTTCTCCTTTGAAGGAGAATAATCTTTGGCTTGACTGTTGATTGCAAAGTCATTCTTGGTAGAATTACCAGTATGCATAAGGACATACGAAATGGTGGAAGGAGAAGGTTGGTCATGAATGACCAATTGGGCCTACTATTGAGAAGGGAAAGGTTGTGACAAAACAACAAGTGTGGGAGGCTTTCCAGTCCTTTGAAGGAACTTAGTGACCTCAACAAGTCTTGGACAATATTTCGTGTAGTGATCGTCACCATAGATAAGGAAAGGATATTGAGGTTTATGATTATCCTTATCATTAGTAGAATATGTCTTGGGTTTATCAGATTGCAGATTATTATTTATATCCTCCTTATTCTTACCCTTTCCTTTTCTAGATTTATTGTTTTTGGTAGGGGTGAGTTGAATGGAGTTAACCTAAGAAGTTTTATCGATGGAAGGAGTAGGAGGCGGAGCACCTTGGATATTATAAGAAGTAGATTTGGGATTGGTGTGAGTGGTTGATGTGGATTTAGCATCAGCGTGGAAGGTGCCAATCATACCATCACCAGCATGAGAAGAATCTGGGGTTGTTGAGGTAGCAGTGGTAGAAGGGTGAGTAGCGTCAGGGAGTAAGTCGTAAAGAGTTCACGTTTGTGAATAAACGAGATCTAGGTACTGAGCATGACTAATCGCCTTCTCTTCAGTGACAACTCCACCCATGGAAATATCACAAGAGATTTTATTGATGAATGATTTGGTGAACCATTCAGCCAATAACTGATCAGGAAGGTCAAGTTTGATCAAGCTTCTCCTCTGTCTCCTTTCATGAATGTGATCAGAAATGTGAGTGGCATAGGATTTCTTAAAGGAACTTAAAATATTGGTTCTTGTGTGAGAAAATCCATGGCAAGGGTATTGAAGTCATTAAAGAAGCCTCGCGGTAATTCTATGTACCACTTTGTAGTCGAACCTGTAAGAGTTAGTTGAAAGAGTCGTAACTGAATGGAGTCATCCATAAAAGAGTTGGATGAGCACCAAAGGTGAAAAGTCATAAAATGGTTGCTTGGGTCATCTCCCGGCTTACCGTCAAAATTTGGGAATGTCAAACAGTAACTTGGTTGGTATAATGGCCAATGGGGAGAATGTAAGATAGGATCATTCAAGATTCTAGAAAAGTTGGGTAAATCCAAAGTGGCTAAAAATGGAAACTATCAATTCACTTGAGGGTACTAGTGACTTTGGGGAGGAATTCCTATCAGTATACCAATAGGACCATAAGTAGTGTGCATGTAATTCGAAGTTCCTAATAGATTTAGACGGGGATGTGGAGGCATGTAGCCCATAGGATTGGGTTTCTTGGAAATGTTCCCTTGAAAAAGGACACTAGAGTGAATGTGTGGACCCCAATCGGGATTCAAAGAACCTAGATATGGTTGGACCGAGTGAGGGGGTATAAAAGGGTTGATTCGAGGTTGTTTCCCCCTAGATGATTATGTATATCCTTGGGAAAGAAGGTTCCAAAGTTGGGCTAGTGATCCTGATGTGTTCTATCCATATAGTGGGTTATAGAGTCCACCCTGAGGATTTCCTCCAAGTGGAGGTTACCCCCCAACGTTTAGTGGTACCCCAGACTGAGGTTGACCCCCAAATTGAGGTTTTCCCCCAGAGTGAGATTTCCCTCCAACGAGAATCTGGTAATTAGAAGTGAACTAAATATGGGTGTTTCCAATTGGATTGGAGCCACTAGGGCCATATCCCCCAAGAAAACATGGATAATACCCTCCAGAGAGGACCTGGGACGGTGTAGGAACAAAACCAGTAGCAACATTGTACCCAGGTGGAACAAAAATTCCAAAAACTTTCGGATGGAACCTGGGTAAGGATGGCGATGGAAGGATTCAAAGTGTGATACCTAGGAGGAAGTGACGGGATAGGTCTAGACAAGAGTGGTGTGCCAATGGGTGCTTGGTTAACCACCAAATTCCCAGTAGTAATAATCGTAATGTGTGGGACCATAGTAGAATGGGCCATATGGAGAGAAAAAGTCGAGCTAAAACAACCTGACTGTGTGTCTAGACCGACAGTGATGCTACTATTTGTACCAACAAAATGGTCTAAAGGTATCATGTAGGTAACAAACGTTTCAGGCAGTTGGGAGATGACGGGTGTATTAGGACCTACCCCTAAGTTGTCATAAAGGTCCCGCACCGTGCACAGTGAGCTTCTAAATATGTCGGTAGTCCAAAGGGGATTCTCAGATCCAGGGCCTATATGGGGTCCGGTCAGTATGCCATAAGTGTCAAGAACAATTTATCCTGATGAATTCATCTAGAGGATATGTCTCTTGTATCTAGGAGGAATGTGGAAAACCTCTAGAGAATCGAAAATAATTCAAAAACTTTCTAAAGAGGTGGAACCTTCCTCCTATGGGGTTACGATTTCCTGGACCACTCTCCACTCGGGAGAGCCCTCTGGTGAATTAGGAGGCAAAGGGAGATAACCTTCTAGATATTTTGGGGGTATCCCTTGCATCCTACATGAATGACGTGGAGGGTCGATGTTGGCTGAACCAAAAATTTAACGGAAGAAATCTATGGAAAACTATGGAAACAAACAACACTCACTAATAACATATAGAAATCAAACCAAGAAAACAAACCTTCTTATGTCAAATTCACTAGTTGGTGATGAAATCCAACATCGTGAAGTCAAGACAAGAAGGGGATAGGATAGAGTGGGTGGAAAAGTTACATTGACAACCTGCTTAACAGAGTTACACACTGGTGCAATCTCCCACACATAATCATGGGTATACCCTCCAAGGATCCTGAGTGAGTCTAGCCAATGTCGATTCCACATAACATGAATACTTGCCCCTCCATAGTCACCTCATGTAATACCCTAAAGAGATAGGCTACTAAGGTTACCAAGAACAACAATGATGCTCGAGGAAATAGTCGATAGTCTGATCCACGTGAAAGGGTGAGGTATGTAGCCCGAAATCAACTCAAAAGTATTCCACTCATAATTTTAGTTATACCTTCAAGTGACCCCCATAATACGCACAATCTCTACACCAATACCAACAAAGCAAGGTGAGTAACTCTTCCAGCCTTAACGAGACCTCAGGTTTGACCCTTGTGTGAGAAGGGCTTCCCAGGATAAAATGTTGCAAATGGGTTTGAACACTCCCTATCACAAGATGCTATAGTGTGTTTTATTCTTTGGAGAGTGTGCCTCACAACCTATTCCAAAGCGCTAACCTAGCTAATGTTGGTAGAAAGAGTTTCTAGAAAATAAAAGTTACTAATAAATTTTAAAATTATGTAGTATTTTAGAGGTTGTTGTTTACACAAGAGGGAGATGGAGATGAAATTGATGTTTTATGATACCTTCACCCAATAATATGAAAGAAGAGATGAATGATTCGATGTTTCAATTCAATGAACTCTAATTACAAGAGGGAGAAAGTGTTTCTTTGGAAAAAATGAAATCTAAAAAATATAATTCCTTTTTCTTGAATGAACACAATTTCAAACAATCATAAGCAATGAAATTTTCCAATTTGTTCTCTTGTAAAAAAAATTGAATGCAAAATGTTTTCTTATGAATGATTACTACAAAGAATAGATGACTTTAATTCTTCCTTTCCAAAACCAAGTCAGGGATATAATGAAGAAAGGAAAAGTAATCAAATAAAATTGGTACACTCAACAAATACCCAAATCAAACTTTCAATGAAGATAAAAATGAAGATGACAAGAAAGTGTTTTACTAAATGAAAATGAAAAATAATTTCCCAATCAACAAGCAATCTAGAAAATGTAAAAAAATCCAAAACCTTAAATCAAATCAAAGGATTTTATCAATCACGCATTCAGATCTCAAAATCGGAGATTATATCCTTGTTGATAAAAATCAAGAATCAAAAACTTGTAAAATGATGAAGAAGGGCTTTCAATCCATAAAATCCAATAACCAACAAGTCTTACATTCAGAAAATAGTCAAATACTGGCACTAAAAGTTCTTCCTAGATGATCAAAGTAAAACTAGGTAGCAGAAGATAAAAAGACCCAATCCAAAACAATTTACAGGAAATGTCGCATCCCAATAGTAGGGTACAATGTGGCAATTGAAGGTTTCTATAGGGTAGCTATGAGGTAGGTTGTGGAAATTCCACACTGTTCTAAACAGTTAGGGTAAGGATATCTAAGGTTTCTGTAGGCAACATATGGGATACAATGTGTAAATGCCTGTAAACAAAGGAAAATTGGAAAAAGGGCAAAGAGTCTAAAAGAAATTTTAGATCTAGAGAGTCTGGATGGATCCCCCACAAACTCAGAGATTGGATGAAAATGAAAAGAGGTAAGCTAAAGGAAAATGGACAGAAAAAAAAAAAAACAAGTCGTATCCCCAGTATGGTCACCAATTTTGTTATTGGATAAATCGGTGAATGAAGACATAAACTGATCTCCCTAGATCCACCTGGATCTAGAAAAAAAAAAATATAGGACATGGCGCTTTCCCTAAGCTTTAATCATTGAGTTTACTATCAAACAAGAGATTAATGACATACCTTTGAATATCGATTCCTTATATCTTTGTTGTTCCTGCTCTGCTCTAGTTCTCTTGTGATATTGGATCTGCAATGAAACACAAACCACCCAAAGTGAAAGCAACAATAGTATATTCAATGAAAACTTACACATGTGATCAAGGAGTCATGTAATAAAATGAGAATGATTTAATGGTAAAGAAACATTCCACTTTATTATATTAAGTAAAAGTGGAAGATACATCCAAACAACCTTGATGTTGCAAGGTTCCCTTTCGGAAACCCTTTGCTCCAACACACACACTTGCTCCAAACTTGCATGAAGAGGATCCACAATAACTTGATGGACAAATGAATACCTCAAGCATCAATTGAGATATAATCCCCCACACAATTCTCAGCCTATTCCTTCACAAATTCCTTACTTGATCTTGCTTTCTCTTGCTTAACCTTTTCCATGATAAATCCATCATTATATAGGAGAAAGAGAGATGCTTAAAGAGATTAGGATGATCCCACCAAATCATAGAATCCAGTAGGACCGCAACCATATGGATTCCACCTCACATTCTATAATATTACCTTCTAAAACCTTCATGAACTTCATCCTTTCCTTAGTCTTCAAATGTCGTTGCACCCTGTCTATAGAGTAGCTTGCAGAAACTCCGCAAGCCAAGTTTAGGGCAGCCTGGGGAAATCAGGCATTTCCACACTGTGTCTTATGTCTAGCCTGTGACATCTTTCTAAAATCAAGTTTTCTAGAGGATGAAACCAATCACTTTTCTCATGAGAAAGATCCTTTTGGGAGCCTGAACACATGATTATAAAAACATCACAAGGGTGACCAAAATAATGTGTAACATAAACGCATCAAATAGAAAGCGTTCCAGACAAGTGATCTAGTACTACTCTATGAAAGTAAGTTTGTACAACACCCAGTAAATTTCAGGATGCACAGGATAGAGCCATACATGATTAGATATGTGACTGATGCAGTTGTTGTTCAGCTAGAATAGTTGGATGGACAATTCATGGAAAGACTAGTGAATGGGATTCGACTGAAAATCTACATGGATGATCATTCTTCCATGCACTAGAGGAGCTACACGGATTAATTTGTATCATAGTGTACTACAGGAAGAAAATATATAAAAATAAATAAAAATCAAGTAAAACTGGAAAAGAAAGTAAAACGGGAAAAAGAAAGAAAAGTATTAAGAGAAGAAGTCGAACATTAATAAGTCTAAGAACTTAAGGTTAGCAAGTAAAGAGGAAAAGTAGGAAAATTTCACAGAAGAGAAAGAAGAAGGCAGAAGGATGCACCAACGAAGGAAGAAAGCTTGTACAGAAGGAAGAGATCATGCAGAGAGACGAGATTGCGTAGATGACAACTAAGATCATATAAGACACTCCATGACAAGATGTTCAATAAAGAGTTACCATGTCGGGGAAGTGGTGGAACCACGTAAAATTAAATGCAGAAGATCATGACTGATTGACGAATCAAACAAAGAATTCACTAAAGAGATGGAATAATAGAGCATTAAAGAAGGTAATTAATTCCAACAACTAGTGGATTACATAGGAAGTTTAGGCGCGAAGGGAAAGCTACAATTGGCAATGTAGTATAAACGCACCCAAAGGGATAACAAGGGAATTTTATTGTCAGTAAGAGTTTTCCTATAGAGCCAAGTTTCAGAGTCGAAGATATAGAGTCGAAGCTACAGAGCCAAATTTTAGAACATAGTTACAAAGCACCAATTATAGAAGAGGATGGGATTACCAAAAGCAGCATGAGCATCAACACTGGTACTAAAGAAACTTCACGGTCAGCCCACAATGCCACTGATAGTTGAGAAAACATAGGAGGCCTTGTCCTCAGCATAAATACTCTTAGGATTTATATCTTTCCAAGAAATCTATTCACGAAGCACGTCAACTTACAAAAGGATGAAAAGTACTCGTTAGTGGATACATTGTTTCCATAGTGAGTCATTTTGCAAGGGGATATGCTATGATGGATACCAACATTGAAATATGTTTACCTCGACATGACAGATGAAAATAAGTTCCCAAATATAGTACCCATCAAATTCCTAAATAAGTTCATTAGTGTCGAGACCCATATGATAGTCATCGAACCATAGACATGGGCCAGGGGGTTGCAGAAAGAAGTTCTTCTAAACCTGTTTGATATATCGCATTTTGGACGAAGCAATGAGATCAATGTGTGTGTAAAAATGTTTCTATGTTTTGTACATGGGGGATACATGAATATTGACATGCCAGTATCCATCAATATTTATTTAATAGTGAACATTACAGGTCTTGTGTCGTAAAGGGAGGACCCCACATCATTGTTTTTTGACAAGAATAATGAAAATACTCTCTCTGAGAGCATGAAAGATAAATTTCATACATTCTGTGGAGAGTTTGGATTGGCTTTCGGAAGAATATGTGACCCTATAGTAAGGTTTATGGTGCAAGACTTAGCCTATAATCTATTAAGGAAGTGCATGAAAGATCAGGTGCTCACAACATTTTTGTTAAACCAATTTCTGTTAAAGAAAATATGAACTAGGAAATGTTTATGTTAAACCAATTTTTGATTGACTACAAGGAAGCACAGGACAAGGGGATTGAATTCCACTAATCTAGGTTTTTTATCCTAATACTTCTATCATCTTGGAGGGAGCCAGACGACGGTCATTTTTTGGGAGTCATTGGGAATCCTTGCTTAGCCACGTGGTATAAAAAAATTTGGTACACAACACATAAGGAACAATAGATGGACATTAATGCCAAATTCTAGATCTATAAGGAAAATATCAGAGATAAAATCCAAAGGACACCACGCATACCCCTTCAAGTATTTGAGGCATACAAGGTATTGAAATGCTTCAAGGAAGGGAATCACCACATGTATGTCCAAGAAAAGAAGTACCTAGATCAACAATGGCTACCTAACCAATACAGATTGAAAGAAGAGGATATGGACCACATTATGGTTGATTGGGATGATCAGTGGAAGATTCAACTAGTAGGACAGGGCCATCAGAGAATAAAATACATGAGGTCGATGAAGATGAAGAGGAAGAAGACGACCAAGATAGAGGAAATGACCCAGAGGAAAAAACTCAACAAACAACATCATGCAAGGATAGGAAGATAAAAGAGTTATAGACAAGGAGACCCAAACAACAAAGGTTGAAGCACAAAGCCATTAAGGAAGTGGTGATCCAAACATTGACAGAGGATGATTTGGAGAAGTGTAACACACCCAACCCCTAAATACTCTTTTAAGGGGTGGGGAATCATAGTTTCATTTTTTCTTAATTAATAAAACCCTCCTTCCAGGGTCTCTATCATGTTCTAATCATCCCAAGCTCTCCAGCCACTATCTCCACACTAAAAAATGAGCTCCGAACTGGAGGATATGTCCTTCCCAAGTTCTTCGAATGTTTATCTATCAAGGGCCACATGGCTTCCATGTGGCTCCATCTCATACATATCATCTCAAGTTATCCAAGATCCTGGAGCTTCCATCACTCCTAAATCTATGGAGGAAATCCAACCATCCATTATCCGACGGTTGATCTCCCTCCACATTAACGCATACGCCTAAAGAATATTCGATGTTCAGTGCTTCATCATTGAGCACCCCTTCTCTGTGTAAACATGAGCCCTCCCAGAGTCCTGAAATATTGAATTCCCATAAAATTTCCATGTGTATTTGGCCTTCGGACCTTATGGATCAGTCGTATGATAAGCCCATAACGCGGAAAACAACATATGATGTCAGTTGGTCTTATGCTTGTTGACGATATGTTGTAGCATGGTTTTGAGGACTTTGTTGACAACCTCAATGTGGTTGTTGTATTGAGGGTAGTATGGGGAGGAGAAAACATGGGAAAATCCTAAATTTAAGGAGAGTTCCACGAAGATTTCACTCTCAGAGTGTTTACCGTGAACAGACACTAACTGTAGTGGGACTCTGAATCAGGTAATGACGTGGTTGAAGAAAAAACACATTTTTGTGTTAACAGTGTTGTTGAAAGTGGGCATGGCTTCAGCCCATTTGGTAAATTAATCTATGGCCACGACAATGTACTTGTGTCCATTACTGGATGGAGGATGGAAAGTCATGAAGTCTATGCCCGATTTACAGAAGGGGTTGGTTGTGATGACTGGATGTAGAAGAGTTGGTGGCTCTCGCGCTTTGTTTGCATAAAGCTGGAATTTGTCGCATCTTTTGACAGCATGGATGCAATGAAGAAACAATGTGGGATAGTAGTACCCTAATCAAATGATTTTTGGGGTGGTGGACATACCCAAAAGGTGACCACCGCAGGAGTCGTTGTCACAATCGTTCAAGACTCTATCATCTTCATCGATGGTCAGACATCGACAAAGCATGGTGTCAAACTTGCATTGATAGAGAACGTATATGATGAGGAGGTAGCGAGGGGCCTAATGGTGAATGCATCGATGGTCATATCGAGAGATATGATACCCAAAATTCTATGTACAAAGGTAGATGAGAAGGTTGTCGTACTAGGGATCAATGGAGGGGATGAAGAAGAGGTGTTCATCAGGGAAATCTATATTGATGGGGGAAGTTGTAGTTTCTGAGGGAAAATTTGTAATGAGTTTGGCTAGGATGAGATATTTCTTTCTTTTGGGACTAGATAAATCTAGATCATATTTCTGGAGGATGACGATCCATTGGGAAAATTTTCCATTAATATGTCCTCGACTAAGAAAGTACTGCATGGGGTTGGAATCTGCTACGACCTTGGTAGTTAAAAGCATGATATAATGGTGTAGCTTTTGGACTGTGAGGACAACCGCTAAGGAGAGTTTCTCATCATGATTATACTTCAAGGGTGGCCCTAAAATATTTTTACTGATGTAGTAAATGACATGTTTACGCCCATCATCCCCTATTTGGACGAGGACTCCTGCTACTGAGACGGTTGAGGCTAAAAAGTAGAGGATGGAATCACGATCATAGTCAGGGGGACTAATCAAAGGGGCATTGGATAAGGAAGATTTCAAATCATAAAAAGTTGTTTGAGAAAGTTCATCCCATTGAAGTGGGATATCATGTCACAGTAAGTAGAGAAAACTGTGTGTGCAAGTGGCATAGTCTGGGACAAAATGACGTAAAATTTGGCTTTCGCTTGAAGGATTTGCAATTGGCGTAAATTCCTGGGTCGTGGAATTCTTGTGATGGACTTGACCTTCATGGGGTCCATTGTGATGTCATGTTGGTAAATAATGAACCCAAGGAGGTATATGGTCATGATGCAAAAGATGCACTTGAGGGGGTTCAAATGGATATTGTACAAGCGACATCATTGGAAAATGATGTCTAAATCGTCAAAATGTTGAGTTCATTTTTTGGATCGAGCAGTGAGTTCATCCAAGTAAGCGATGATGATGTGAGAAAGATCATGGAAAACATAGGTCATGGCCCATTGAAACGTAGCACCTGCATTATTGAGTCCAAAATGCATGACATGATAAGAAAAGGTACCCCAAGGGGTAGTAAAAGAGGTTTTATACTGATCTGTTGGATGGATTTGGATCTGATTGTAACCAGAGAACCCATCCATAAAGGATAATGCCTCATGGCTAGTACATTCATCGATAATTTGGTCGATGAAAGGAGTTGGAAAATTTTCTTTGGGACAAGCATGGTTGAGATTGTGAAAGTCTGTGAAAACGCGAATAGTTCTCAGTTTCTTGTTAACAGGGATGGGTTTGGAGACCCATGAAGTGTACGAAATGGGGTAAATGAAATCATCAACGCGTGACTTTTCAATTTCATCTTTGATAGTCGCAACTTTGGATGGGTGAAGTGGGCGTTGCATTTGACATACTGGGGTGACATCATGCCATCTCTCGATTCGATGTTTGACAATAGAAGGATCGAGGCTAGGCATATCTGTATATGACCAAGAAAAAATATCCCAATATTCCTAAAAGAGCGCTTTGTAAGCAATGAATTATTCAAGGGAGCATGCGGTGCCAATGGTGATTTATTCTATGATCCTTGGTTTAATGGAAATGTCAATTTTGACCGTGGGGGAGATGTTGGCCATGTTGCCTTCTTCAAAATAATTTGGGGAAGGGATAGGGTTGTTCAAACAGCCTATATTCCCAGAAGGAATAAAATCCCTGTGATCTGGATTATTTTCGGCACGAAATGAGAGCGGAGATATAATAAAGAAATGTACAGAGATATTGTAGATATTCAATAATATAAAAAAAATGTATCAGAGACACAACCATAAACACAGATATATAGTAATACATGATTTCTATTAATCAAAGAAATGTACAGAGACTATAAAAATACAGAGTGAAAGACTCGCTAGAATGGTGGAATCTTATCTCTGAGAAGAGATGTGACGGCTACTCGCATTCACAAGAAGATGGTTACAATGAGGCTCTGAAGTCCCTTTTACAATAAACGGGAATGCCAAAAGTCTTAGACATCCAAAAAACTAACCCTAGGAGATGAAGCGCCAAAAGTT
>ML779281.1:416751-433285 GCA_009831015.1 Picea engelmannii
AGTTTCCCACCAATGTTTGACATGGGGGAGAGCCTTAAGGAGTGCGAAGGTGATCTTTTCCTTGTCGAAAAAATTATGAACATAGAAATAACCTTCTAGCAGATTTAACCATTTATCTAGGGCATCTGCATCTATTTGACCTTAAAATACGGGAATATCAAAATTAACCTGTACCTTGAAAGGCGAGCTACCTCCAAAGTGGTTTCTTGATGAAGATGCGCCTAATTCTATCGGTAGGTGTTGAAGGATGTGGGAAAAATTCTCCATCATTTCATCCCTCTATCGCGTGAGAGCTTGCTCAAGCAATAGACTGATAGGATCATCTTCTCCATCATTTTTATTTTCTTCTGCCATTGAGGGTTTCTTGGGTGTGCGAGAGAGATTGTCCTCAAGAGAGACAAGCTCGAGACCCAACTTGTTATACTCAGACCTCGTCAGGGACATGCATTGAAAAAAAAAACGATCAAGAGTAGCCTGCTCTGATACCACTGATCCAGATTATTTTTGGCACGAAATGAGAGCGGAGATATAATAAAGAAATGTACAGATATATTGCAGATATTCAATAATATAACAAAAAGTATCAGAGACACAACCATAAACACAGATATACAGTAATACACGATTTATATTAATCAGAGAAATGTACAGAGACTGTAAAAATACAGAGTGAAAGACTCGCTAGAATGGTGGCAGCTTATCTCTGAGAAGAGATGTGATGGCTACTTGCATTCGCAAGAAGATGGTTACAATGAGGCTCTGAAGTCCCTTTTACAATAAACAGGAATGCCAAAAGTCTTAGACATCCAAAAACCTAACCCTAGGAGATGAAGCGCCAAAAGTCATGTGGTCCCCGTTTGGGTAAGTTGGTGCATCAACTTCCCGGGGTCGTAACTTTTGCATACGATCTCCGTTTTAGGCGTGTGATAGCTCGTTGGAAAGGTATCATCGAGGAGATTCATTTTGGGGGATAAATAATTCCTTTGGATATAATTGAGAACTTATATATAAAAAAAACCTTCATTTAGGCCCTCAAAATGGCCCCGGAAGTTAAAACCTGCTAAAAATAGTAAATTGCCAAAATTGCCAAAAAGTCATTTTGAGCCATTTGGAAAAGGTGGGTGGACACCAATATCTACTTGGATCACCTTGGTTTCGATTGAGCACATGGAGGCTTGGATAGGAGAGTGAAAGGCCTCTTGTGAAATAAAAATTGCTCGATGATGGAGTGCATTCCATGGGCAATCAGAGGAAGTGAGTTCCTCCAAGATATCTTCATTGCAGTGAAAAATGAGAGGTGACAGGGGATCCTGGGAGGTGACAGGGGGAACTTTCAATAGGTAAGTGTTGTTTTCCTCAAGTGGTGAGGACGCAAACGGGATATCATGTTTAGGGTATGAGGGACCGCTGGATATAAAGTGAATGCCCTGATACTATGGTGGGTACCTCATTCATGTGGGGAGTGACAATGAAATATATCGAATGTCAGTGATGTGAGCCTCCATAAGGGGTGGCTGAGAAATTTCTAGCTGAGATGTTTGGTGTATTGTGGCTAACGTTTGGAAAAATTGAGGTATAGTTGGGAAATGATGAGTGTAGTGGACATACTTTGAACAGATGGTGCAAGCGAATTTGGTTTGCAATCCTTTATTGTGTGTGGTGGAGCACTCTGCAGTAGTAGTGGATGTACTTTGTGGAGTGGCAAGCAATGTGGTTTCTCTAGGGAGATGGATCAGATTGTGTAACACAGGAAGAGTAGGACATCTATTAGTGGGGCACCCTTATCTTTCGCATAATGCACAAGGAGGTTGAACTCAGGGAGGAAGTGGAGATGTGGGCTCTTTCTTCTTTCATTTCCCCCCAGCAGTGGAAGTGGGGCCAATAGTTGGGGGTGAGGGTGGTGTGGAAGGAGCTTGTACTGGGATCTGCATCGATATTCTTTCTATGTGAGGAGGGAGAGATTGTTGAGGAACCATCACGGGTGGATGAAGATAACATACATGGATGACAAGCACCATGTTAGGAAGTGTAAGGGTCGTAGCTACTTGGAATTATTGGACTCTAGGTGGGGGGTAGAAGAAGGGAATTTGGGTAATGGCTTGAGGGACTTTCTCCCAAACTGGGATTTTCCCCTAGAGGGGGGGGGGGGAATCAAGGATAAGTGGTGCAGTGGGGTTCTCAGGGAATTCTTGAGGTAATAGTTCTCCAACTAGTAGAACTTCGATGTGAGGAGAGGCCTCGGTGGGGGGAGTAGTGTCTCTGATATATGTTCTATTAGAATATACTACACACACTTGTGTTGAGCGGTGTAGGATAGGTGGTGCTCCATGATATGTCCCCAGCAAGGATGGGTCCTTGAAAATTCTGGGACCCATGTCGATGACTGAAAAATCATCTCAGCTAGTGTGGACAACGGGAAGAATATTATAAATGTTGGCAGAATGGTTAGGCTCGTAACATGTAAGTTGGTCGATGGTGATGATTTTCTTGTTGTGGCGGAACATCATCGTGCGAAACACATAAGAGGCTATCACCTTCATAGCATACATGTAGCTACGTCTAAACAAGATATTGTAATGGAGTGGGGCATCAATAACTTCAATGTCGATGAGGATGGTTTTTCCCCCAAGTTCTATGGGGACATTTTTGAAGAGCCCTTCAGGGGATGATGGTCGGTCGTCATAAGCTCTAAGGGTGATGGCGGATGGTACTAGCTCTGGCGAGACAAGTTTTTTCCATACTAATTTGGACATGATTCATGTGGATTCACCTTTATCGATGATACACCGATGAACTATGATTTTATGGATCTTAAATGGTATATGAAAATATACCAGGGTGGGGAGGCGGGTTTCTCCACTATCTAGATCAAAAGTGATGAGTCGAGTAACAATTGGGTCGACTGCCCCCAAGGTGGAAGGAAAATATTTTCATTGAGATGGAAAGGTTTGGAGGACCTCCAATATAGACATGTCTTTTGGAGACTGTGTTAAGACATCGACCAAACTGTAGTTATGGGATGCCCTAGCATGAGGGTTATGTACGTTCCATCATAACAACATACGGGGTATACGAGGGTTTGGTTCAGTGTTAGGGTTTGGAATCATTAATGGTTGTCTGGATGTAGCTGGATCCACTTCTAAGGTGGTTGGGCTAGATTCAAGGGGGGACATTGTATTGATGACCGCATGTTTGCAGAAGAATATCTTCTTCGATGGTAAGGAGAATGTTGTGATCGGTCGGATTTCCAGGTTGATTGGGACCCAAATTTTTATACTGCCCCATTTGGGGTGGGGCAAGGTGTACTTCCTATTGGGTATTCATCATACCTTGGTGTGGAATGGGATTTTGTAAAAAAGCCAGAGGCAATTGTTGCAAGTATTTTTATGGGGCCTGTTGAGGGGCAGGCAGCACTGGAGGACATTGCGCATTCATGAATTCTTTCACCCATTTGAAGTCAGAAATTTGGGGGCAATGGTGTGTATAATGTCGATAATCACCGAAGAGACCACAAGGGAAGTTAGTCCGGAGGTTATTGTTCCTCCCTTGTCGAGGCTAATTGTTATTGTTTCCCCCTAAGGGATTTTAGTTTCCTTGATTCTAGTTTCCCCTAGTGGGATTGTTTGGTTGGGGGTTATTTCCTCCTAGTCCCGAGTTGTTATTGTTTCAGTTTTTCCCTTTCTTCTTGGAATTATTTGACGGATGGGATGGATTTTCCGTATTCATTTGTTCAAAAGTTTGAAGTTGTTTAATGAGGGAGGTTTGAACAAAGTTAACATTGGCATGTGTTTTTCCTAGTGGAGGAGCAATTGGCTATGGAGGACCAGGAAATGGAAAATATGGATTTTTTTTTGGAGATGATCCATATGGCATGTAGAAAGTTGAAGTGCTTTCACTATTGCTTAGGTTGTATGCAAAGGTAGAAGGTGAACCCGTACTTGGTTGAGAGGTCAGACACATCATGGGTACCGATGAGGGTCCACCCATTAGTGGAGGGGGAGCAACAGGATATGATTGTTGGTCAATGCGAGGAGGCTAATATGACATCCATCCATATGTTTGTGGGTATTGGTGTGCACCATAAGTGGGTAATGGGTGGTTGTAAGGGTTGAGATGGTTCATAGAACCAATCAACCCATCCACAACGTGGGACATCCTAGGTTTGTCCTAGCCAAATGGTATGGGTCTAGGTGCATCAGGTGACACTATGTATAAGTAACCTGACTGAGCATAGATGATGTCAAATTGTTGGGCCTTGTTGATACCTTCCTCTTCTGACTGAGGGAAGGTGGATGCTACATCCTTGGAAATAAAAAGACAAGTGATTTGAGAAACCAATCAAGACGTTGTTCTTTGGTGGTTTTCGTTTTACACAAACTACAACGTCAACAACATTCATGGATGTGGTCGGCTATATGGATAGCAGTGGTTTGCTTGAACTCAGAGATAAGTTCTAATCTAGTATCATGACAAACTAGTAGTTGAAAAAAAGACAAAAAGGCCTTGGCCAATGATTCAAAGGTCACATGGGACCCAAATTTTTCGTCCACATACCATTTGGCTGAGGAACTAGTGAGAGTGCATTGAAACAACCTTAAGTGCATGTAATCATCCATGAAATCGTTTGAATACCACCATAAGTGGAATGCCATAACATGATTGGCAGGGTCCTCCCCTAGTTTTCCTTCAAACTTTAGAATATTTGAAGGTAGTTTGGTAGGCATATTGGTCAATGTGGGGTCATGTAAAATGGGATCATTCATGAGTTTGGTCAAATCAGGAATGTTGAGTGATTCAAAGTATGGCATAGGAAGACTTTGTGGGGGGTTAGTTCCAGCCATTTTGTGAGCAGGTAGTGGACTTATACCTTGAGAGAGATTTGGTGGGGTTGTACTTCTCCCTTGAGAAGAAGTTTCACCCCCACCTCCTTGTGAAGGAGAACTAGTGGATGGATGGCGTTGGGAATTGGACCCAAGCAAAGTGGAACCAAGTAAATTTGATCACAAAATAGTAGCACTCATGGGGATGTGAGATGGTTGAGCCAATGAGTTGGAAATAATAAGGACTCCTCCTAGAATAGGAGGGAGATTCTGCAAGTGTCTAGAATGATGGGGATTCTGGGGGTCCCCTATGGTTTCTAACTAGAAAAGTGAATGTGTGCAAATGGTGATGAGAAAAATAAATGAAGAGATTTTGTATAATTTGGACCTTCACAAGACAATATAACTCACAATTGCATGTAAACAAATGAGCATCATACATAAATCAACTGTAAAATAAACAAGCATGTGGATAGGTGGAGTTTTTTCTGCGTGGACGAACAATAAAAACAAATTCTCGTGTCCTAAAATACGTATCATCCTTCTTCTCAAATAGCATTGGGCCTTCCAATAACACTCAACAGTGGGGTTTGAAGCCACCAGAAGAGGAACTAGTGAAGGTTGAAGTAATCAGTGCTATTCAAAATAGAAATTATGTGTGTGAGGAGTGGCTTTGTGTGCAAGCAAGTGAAAAAGTGTGCCAAGATTTTAATAAGTTAAGTGTGAGATTGCAACATGTGGACTTCCTGCGATCCTTACAAATCTTCTTTACATAACTTACTATGTGTATTTGGTACAACCTTTTGAAATATTTAAAGCCCTAAAGAACTAGTAATGTGGACACATGGGTCCTTTACAAGTCCTTAAATTTCCTAAATGTTGTTTACACTAAGAAATATTTGAAACTATCCTAGATTTTAAGCATGTGGGCATGTATGTGCCCATTAATTTGATCTTTAAACTTCCTTATATTGTGATGTAAACTAAGAAACAAATTTTCAAAAACTATCCTAAGTATGCAACATGTGCACATGTATGGGTCCTTACAAAACTTTACGATGATTTCAAAAAAACTAAGAGGAACCCTAGGTGGGCTTTGTCCTCTCCTAAATATTTTTTGTTTTTATTAAGGGAGATGAAATGTCCCTTTAACCACCTTTTTGATTCCCAAGATCACACTAGGGTGTCAGGGAAGAGAATAATTGAGGGTCAAAGTTAACTTTTGGTCCCAATGTAAGTGATTTATGTATGAAAGCAATAACCTCAACTTAAAATTTTATAAGCCAAATAAGACATCCATGTGGAAACAAAGAAAAATAGGAGAATATTGGTTATTTTTAACCCCTAAGTGCCTATCTTAGCTAACCTTTCATATGGTAAAGGACTCTAAGTGGAGTCTAGTTTCCTTACAAAGTGCATGAAAGTAAAAATATCAAGGCTAGGGGCCTTCAAATCATCATAAAAACCATTACAATTTTGAAAAACTGGAGTTATGCACGGGTGACAACTCTGACAGGCACACAGAGGGTGCAAAGTGCACAGAGTACACAATGTAAAGAGGCCTATGGCATGCACAGTGTGTGTCTGTGGGCAGGCAAATCCACGCACTTCCTATCACGCATCAGGGGAGAAATTTCCAAGTGAAATACTCCTTCCTCAGCTCTGAATTTTGACTTTGGTAGGTTAGGCTAGGATAGTTTTGGTACCTACAAGACAAAACAATCAAAATGAAGTTCTCTTTAAGATCAAATAGGGAGGAATTTGATATTGATCCCCAGTATGGTCGTCAATCTATTATGTTGGTTTTGTCACTTGGGTGAGAGAAACAACAACACTTGCATGTCTATATGAGCCTGCTAGACAAGACAAAAGTTTGTTAGTGGGTTAAACAAGCCAAAAACATGTATAAACAAAGAAATAAACTAAAAAAACTAAGAAATAAATGTTAGAAAGCATGAGAAACTTATAACCATGAAAATCAAACAATGACCAACATAATGCTACCAATGGATCAATATATTAGTAGTCAAAAAACCTTAGAGAAAAATAGGGACTTATGAGTCCCCTCTTCCTCCTTGGGAGAGTTTTTGAGTTCCCTAATGGAGATATATTCATACAATGGAAGAAATGAAAATTGGTGAAGAACAACAGTTCCTATTCCCTCAAGAGGTGAGTGGAATGGCATATTTCAATGGTGCTTGAAGGCTCCAAAGAGAAAAGAGGATTCTCAAGGGAGAATTCTTGTAGCATAAAAATACTATGAATGTCTTGGTTTCTTAGTGCACCCATGGCTCTTATTTATAGAATTCATACATGGAAAAATGTAATTGGTTCATAGTGTGAACAAGGGGCCTTTTAGGGCACCCTCTAGTTCTTAACTAGCCTCCCATTTGGATTTCGCTCAGATATGAGGGTCAAATCGTTTTGGGGGTTGGTCCATAAGTGCTTGAGGGGCCAACAAGATCCATAAATGCATCGTTCATAGAAGTGCATAGATTTTATCATACACAATAGCGCACTTGGCGAATTGTGTGTGTTGAGGGTTGTGTTGGTCGACACATATTGCACATTGTGCGCTACTTCCTTTGGTGAATCTGCACATTTCAATTTTTTACCCAATTGTATAGTTTTTTTCCTTTCGAATTCATTTTGGTGTTTTAGGTGGACTAATTTTTGTCGTCATTGATGTTTTCTTTAACCATTTGTGTGCTATGTTGTAGCTGATTTTTTAATGATAACACCCTCTACAATACTACACCCCAAATCCTTCGAAGTCCTAAAGTACCGGACTCTCAGAGCCCCCGTCAACGTTAGGTTGTCCATAGCCTAGATCTGACGGTTAGGGTTTATCCACGTAGACCCACATATCTACAACTCCTACCACTTTTTGAATTCGTCATTCAAGCACTCCACTAATATTTGGCCAAGCATTCATGCGCTAGAGGAAATACACATGACAAAGGCTTGGGGTGACACATGTCCTTATAAGGGAGTGAGACGTGTCACATTCTACTGAGAACATAAGGCTTGTGAAACATGAAAATCAAGGTGACACATGGCACTCAGGCGTGAGTCCACATCATCTTGGGTGATGTCAGCATTCCACATCACCTCATACTAATAGCCTTCCTAGCCCTCCAATCTCATGGTTAGGAAGTGTCCAAGTAAACTTAGAGATCTATGGCCTCCATCGCTTCACAACTTCAGTATTCAAGGGTTTCATTGTGTAACCCTCGCCTTACTCTCAGAGTAGGTCAAAGCCAAATTAAATGACGAGTAGATCCAATGGTCACAAGTGGTCTGAAGCTCCTCCATATCGACGACCCTCATCACTTATCGACTTTGGTAATTCAGGAGTTTGGCCATGTAACTTTCGTATTGCTCCTGAAGTGGTCATTGCTGGGCTCACCATGAACTAGGCCCAATAGACAATATTTCACAAAAGACAAGGGCACCACATGGCCCGATTAATTGGTGCCACATGTCTAGTTCTATTTGACACCCAGGGTCTGTGAAAACTGCAAATTAGGGTGACACATGTTACACCTACGATGAGTCCACAACACCTTAGGAGACCTTAATATGCTATGTCACTCCGATGATATTCTCTTTCACTCACAGGTTAAACCTCCTGGAGTAGGACTATGCTAAAGAACTTGATGCCATATTTTCATTAGGCTTGATATGACAGTTGAAAAGGATTCCAAAGGATCCTTAGATCCAAGGTCCGCATTACTTCGCGACTCTTACCTTCGGGGGTTTTGACATTACAACACCACTATCATCCCAAAGAAGTCAATGTCAAGCTGACAATAGCGTAGATCTGACATTTGGGATGGTTTCTAGCCATCCTCATATATATGAACCTTGTCAATTTGCGACTCCGTTATTCAGGAGTTTGGATGTTGTCAAGTTTAACATCTTTAAGCTTCAAGTTCCCGAAGCTCCAAAGCCATTAAGAGCTATCTCCTTTCGGACTAGCGCGAGGTTCCCAAACCCTGGTCATATGGAACCTCTAATCAATCTCAAGATATAATATCTACTCTTAGCCGATATTTGGTTAAGGGCACAACACCCTGTAGCTCTAAAATCCTAGAGTTCCAAATCTAGAAAGGATTATCTCCTTTTGGTTAGCACAGGGTTCCCAGACCTTGGTCATATGGACCCTCTAATGAGTCTCGGTCTATAAGCTTGACTCTTAGTCAATATTTGGTTAATATCGTGGGCACGAACCTATGGTATCTTAGGCTACTGGTTTGAAGGAAGCGCCCTCCAAATTCGTAGAACTCTAAGTTCTTAAAAAGGATGGGGTATCTTTGAACCATCCTAGAGGCCCAACTCATCATCTTACACTCATTCGCATGCACTGGCTTATAGAATAAAAATTAGGAATTCTCATTATAAATTATATGTTGTAAGACTTAGTCACATGCACATACACTCAGTCATTCATTTAAATTCAATTGCACAGGGTTCAAATATACTTATCTATTACATGTCGCAGACAACTAACTAGTTGTGGGTGTTTGTCTTTCCACCCAAACATAGGCTCAAAGGCATTCATTCTTAGCACTCTGGCCACCCCCATTCCAAGCCATTATATCACTAGGGAAATATGCCATTTCTCAGATAACTTCTCTCTATCACAGTATCCCTGCGAGGTTTATCATATGATTCCCCAACATCAAGCTCACAACCTTTTTCTTTTCTTTTGCATAACTGGGTTGTGTGTTCCCTCTGTGGATGCGTTATTTTCTAGTGTCTCTCCTGATATTTGTAGATCTTACCACACTCTTCTTCTTTTGTGTGTCTTATCCTTGTCTCTATATATGTATGCATTCCTTGCACGCACACCCCTCCTTGGGGAAGGTTCCCCTTCCTGTCATATTCCTTCTTTTAGAAGGAAACTCAGGTCTGCCTGGGTCTGCAGGACCCTGTGGTACTTTGGGATAACATTATTCAACTATACCATGATTTTATTCATGGGGTGTGTTTGGTGGTTCAACCACTGGTCCTTTATTCATTAATTGATTCCTCCTTGGAATCTGAAGAAGGTTTATTATTCCCAACAAAGGGAAATTTGGGGTCATTTGACATAATGAACCCTCTCCATAGTTTTCTCATTTATTTCCTCTAGTGATATCATGGCCAATACTTCAAGGATTCACCCCCATGGTCAGTTATTGGAAATTAAAACAATAATACATTTACATTGTTCACATTCCTTAGCATGGTAATCATAATTAATGATTAAGTACAAGCTGGGGGAAACAAGGGTATTATAAGAAGATAGGCATCTAGGTAAAATAATTCACTGAAGATGCATTTCAATGCTTATCAAACCAACAAGAAGAGATGAACATATGCATGTAGGAACATATATAAGACTTGTGACAACTATTAGAAGCAACAAACATCACATCAGGGTGACAAATGGAGGTGGATCCATCATTAAGCACTACCAATACTGGAGAGGTAGGGCCAATAATATCCCAGTCCTTAGTAGTCTTAGGATAACAAAGATTGATTAAGCTAGTGATAGGGTTAGTCAAGTTCCCAATGAAAAAAATGAAAGAACATCACAAGGAGCTAGATCACATTGACTTAGTTATATCACAACTGCCTATGGAGGTATTGCAGGAATTATAGATGAGTGCAGCGTAAGAGTTGAACATGCGCGTAGAGAAAACATCTAGTGAATTAGTGAAGGTTACGATAGAAAATGTCACATTAGATATGGAGTAAAACAAGGTTAAACATGAGCACGATGAGGTCACGTAGATACATAGAGAGAATGCAATAGGAATTTGCGAAGGTATATCAAGAACTCTCAGAGGTGCATATAGAGAGGGAGGCCCCAATAGAATATCAAGTCACAAAGATAAGTGGATTCATTCAGGTATTTCATGCATGAATAGTTGACATGTAAGTGTGCATGACACAAAGCACCCCACCTAAAGAGAGGGATATGTGGAAGAAAATCATGAAACAAATGGTGGAAAATATAAAGACTTTAGAAGTAGAGTGTGCTCAACTGTACACAAAGACCATGGGAATTTTGGCACAACCCAATGAGGATAAGGAGCAATAGGCAATTAGTCAGAAGATCCAAGTTGTGCAAGAAAAGGTACAGAAATTCAACGACCGATGGGAACATTATTGCCACCTAAGGTGGTAACTTCGATGAATGAGAACATAAATTTGTATTCAGAAATGAAGCATCTAAGGGATGATAAGAAGGCTCACACAAAGTGAATATAAGTTATACAAGAGGAAGCATACAAAGTGATAGTGAACTTAGCATAAACTCAAGTAATTATCAAACATAAAATTGAGGAAGGTGTCAAGAAGATGAAAGATTGTGTCACTGTAGACACAATTGACCAATTTGTTCTAAAGGAACTAGAGGTCAAGTAAAAGGTTGAGACAATGAAAGATGCCTTTGAAACATTCAGGGTGCAATGGAAGAAATAATGAGGGACACAAGACATGCCACAAGTGAGTGTTGGGAGCCTATTGGATAGGAATTTTGGTTAAGTTTTGGGATCTGTGCTAGAAGAAGTCAAAGAACAAAAGGAATTTAGAATATGGACCAGAGTGTGCGATGGGAGTGGACTTTAAGGAGTCAAATCATGCGATATAAGGATGTGCAATGGAGCAATGAGAAAAAGGAGGAAAATGGTTATAGATCATTGGGTCTTTGGGGACATTTCTTTCCACTTTTGTAACAGCCTTAGCCCTATTTTTATGTATAAATATGTAAAGGGTTTTTTGGGTAAAGGGGTTGGAGATGTGATAATTTCTTAATTCTTTTTGGGTAAGGGAGGATTTGAGCGAAGGAAGAAGTCTAAGGTATGACTGAGGTGTGAAGCTCGCACTGTAGAAAAATGGCTAGGCAAGTTTGGGTAATGTATTGTTGCATATTTTGTAGCATAGTATGCATATGTAAGAGAATTGTCAATGAATAATAAAATAAGCCATCTATTTTAGACATAGCACATTTTGGGTGAACCACGTTAAACCTATGTGTTGGGATTTGTTTGCATGTTATGATATTTAATATTATTACACAATGATGATAATGCTTAACTATGATGATGAATATGTTAGTCATATATGATGTTATAATGTTGTGCACTGAAGTATCTAGTGATTGAATGAATGTTAAGTGGGAGAATGTTGTGCATAGAATATGTTTAATGTCAATTAATTGTTAAGTAGTGGGAACTGCGCACATGAGTGAATGGTAGAAAGAACATGAAGAATACTTCACTTCCCCTCATCATTGTAGAACCTTAGCTCATGCAACTCCTCTAGATGCCTTGGTTGAGACTTCACTTTCTCTGTAGGTGATGTTGAAAGGGCCAGTGTCTAACCTCGGTTCTACCCACTATGTTCCAACAGATGTGGAGATGCGGTGGTAGGGTGCCTGCCTACTTGTGGAACCATGTTTTTGGACCTATGGAACCCTAATTTCAAGGGGTCCTCTGATGGTTTTGGAAACCACCAAGGGGGCATAAAATAAACAAGGAGTTAACATGTCCTCAGGATGAAAACTAACGGAATCCATTTAAGACACCACTCCATCTTTTTTAACGATCACCGACCCCTCCTGATCCTCCACTACCATATCAGAGTGGCGTGAAATTTCACACGCTAGGGAAAATGGGTGTGGGATGGGGCTCTCCCATCCCTACAACCCAATGAACAAATTCCATGTGGGCCACCAAGGGTTGTGGGGCCCGAAAACTAAAGTAATGTGCATGTAATGGAGAAAAATACGAGGAAGGGGAGGAGAGAGGAGATAAGAGGGAAACAAGGGTTGAAGAGGTAGGTCTATCATTGCCAAAGGATAACATGGTGTCATCCCAAGCATGTCAAGTGGACCTAGGATGCCATGTTAGCATCCTAATTAGCAAAATGTAGAAAACAATTATGTGAAAATAGTAGAAATTTACTAGAAAAATTAGGTGTTTTCTAGGTCATTAACTTGTAGGCCCATTTTGAAGGCCTAAACAACATTTTTAGAAGTCCATTTTTTATGAAATTATGTCCTATAAGGACATAAAAAAAATTATTCTAAAAGGATAGAGCTTGGAGAGAGATTTCTAACGAGATAAATTGTTAGTAAAATGGATCATATATCAGAAAGTTACAGGTTGAACAATTCAAGGTAAAAATAAGGCCTAGTTGACTTCCGGAGACCATAACTTCCTTCTTGGGGATCATATTGGGGAACAAGAGCTAAAACGTTAAATTTCCCTAATACTTCAGTAGGTTGTAACTAGCATCCTAGAGCTCACATGAAGGTGAAACTTGGTCAGATTGTCCAAAATGTGATTATGAAGAAAACCAATGGATATCCTATCAAAATCCTAAAGCAGTTGGTTTCATGGATGGATGGAATTGGAAAAATTACACCTGGTTGAAAGGTGTGCAAAAGAAGTAAATGGGTATTTATCAAATGGATATAACTTTCTGCTCAAGACTTAGAATTGAGAAAAAAAGAAGGCATTGGAAATGTATTATATAGAGGAGTCCATGTGTTCACCTGGAAATGTGAATTGGAAGGTAAAATTCACAAGAAATTAGAAAGACTATTTCTAATTTATTTAAAGGGAATAATGGTGCATAAATTGATGGATTTGTTAAATTATTGTAGTATAACAAATCATATTGCTTGCACATTTTTCATAGTTAAGGGAAAATAGATCATTAAAATATAAGCAAGGTGATCAAAGACATAGAGGAGACACAGATGGCTTACATCCATGAATATGAAGTTACAGGATTGTATGTCAGCATGGGTAATTCATGGACATAATCCAATGGGTGTGGACAAGGAAAGGAGGAAAGAATTAATTTGGTGGATCCTATAAAGATCATGGAAAGGGATGTAATGAATTATAAGTATGATGAAATCTAAAGAGAAAAAATATGGAATCAACATTAGGTTGTTGCAAATCTTTGATAAAATAGAGAAGAAAGTGGATAAGGGGACAGACTCAAGCAATTCAAAGAGACATATATCTCATGATAAAATAATAGAGTCTAGAAGTGTTGATAGGAATCATCTCCACTCAACAAGGCACTCAATTAAGAGAGTAGAGAGTATCCAAAGATTATCTTCTATCCGAAAGCATAAGAAAATGCCTGGAGTAGATCAACTACAAGGAGAAATGAATAATATCAAGCCTCCTTCCTTTGATGGTGAACAAAATAAAGATGAGGATGCAGAAACTTGGTTATTGGGGATGAGGAATTATTTTTCAGTTACATAATTATGCCTCATGGGAAGAAGGAAGAATTGTCATTTACCAGCTAAAGGAAAAAGCATCAATGTGGTGGGACCATATTGTGCAAGTACAACACATTAATGAGAACAAACTCACTTGGAAGTAGTTCAAAAAGCATTTTTATAATAAATACTTGACCAAGAACTATTATGATAAGAAGATGTCAGATTTCTTTGAAATCAATCTTGGGAGTATGACCATGGATGAGTATGAGAGGATATTGTTAGATTTGTTGAAGTATGTTGATTTACCAAGGATGAACATGTCAAGATTCAAAGCTTCTTGAGTGGGCTACCATCAATATTCATTGAAAAGATACAATATGATGATCCCAAGACATTGGATGAAGAAATAAGGAGATCCAAGTGCCTCTATGATCAACATAGAGGAAGACAAGATTTCCCAAAGGCTTTGCAAGATAAGAATAAATTTAATAAGGAGTAGAGGAAGAAGGGGAACAAACCACCATTATTCGAAAATAATTATCAGGGACAACCAGCTCCAAATGATCCTAGAATGATAGAAACTTTCAGAAAATTACCTAGTATCCTATTTATTGTTGGGGTTGTGAAGGAGAGAACATGTATATATATTTCCCTCAATTGTGTGAAAAAGTGAGTATTATTCACAATGTACGACGAAATGATACAATGGATGACATGAGAAGAAGCATGCCAAGGATCTATGCAGCCATGGATAAAAAGAAATATGAATTTCAATCTCATATGATTGAAGTAGAAGGTAAGATCCATGACCAACCTATTGCTATTTGGATTGACTTAGGAACTAGTCATAGTTATATAGATCATAAGTTGGTGGAAATATTTCATTTTCCAAGAAGAAAAATTGGGAAGTATTGGTTGGTTCAGCTAGCTGCAGGAGCTAAGAGAATAATTAATGAGTTGTTTAATGTTGTAAGGGCTACTCGGCTCTACTGACTAGACCTGATAGTCGACTAGACAAGTCAACTAGAGTATTTGGTTAGGATGTTGGTCGAATAGAAATATAGACTCAACTAACCCAATAGTTAAACAATGTAACTGACTGGTAATAGAATATATATATATATACACATGGTGTTGAGGGGTCAAAATTCCCTTTAACTCAACAGTATGAATTGTACCCACCAATGAGGCCTAATTAGACTCTTCAACGTTTAATAGTAGTACAATTCTCCAGATCAGTGATCCTGCAAGTTTCGATGGGATTTAACAATGATATATATATATATATATATATATATATATATATATATATATATATATATATATATATATATATATATATGTACCTTTCAAATATTTCATCCTAATAAAGAAATTATATTTTGGGTTCTTTAATCATATTTTTTACAATGTATTGAAAGACAAGTAATAATAATGGAAAAATGATTTATCTGGGAGAAGAACATGCCTTGTGATAACCTTTGTGCCCTGGTATGAAAACAACAACTACGTCAAGTTCAAATTAGAAATAATACCATCAATTTTCCATACCATTATATATCATTTGAGAGAAAGTTTGAAAAAGAGTACGCATGAAATACAATAGAGGCAAAAAATAATTTCACCACACCTTACCACACATCACATGTTAAACATTATCAATTTACTTTCATCGGGTTGAAATAAAGAACTATAAATCATTATAAGATAACTTAAAAAATAATCATAACATATATTACTCAAGACAACAACAAATATCGAGTTGAGAATGGAAACAATATACATGTTCAATCACATTCACGCTTTAGATGAAAATGCTTCTAGTTCTATGCAAAACTTATGAATTTAATTATCTTTGTCCCAAAAGTAGTTCTCTTACAAAATAAAATCCTCCTTTATATGAAAAAACCATCTCCCCTAATATATGGTCGATGTCTTTATTTACAAAAGTAATTTGTCTAGAAATAACTACTACATTGAGTCTTATCAAGTAAAAAAAATCAAAGTGGACTTAATCCACATTTCCTTCACATGTTATCTCTATTTTTATTGGTGTTCTACTAGAATGTCACATACCCACTACCTAAATCGGATTTTTCTGGTTTTCTGCCGAATCAGAACCCCTAAACATCCATGGAGGCCCAGCGTAAGCTGGCTCTTTCTCTCTCCATTCCCATGTAATCGCAGGTCACGATCACAGTCCAAATAAACGAAGTGTCTTTTGTATTTCATGTCTCGGCGCTATGGTAATGTTAAACTGTTCGGCTCTGCAACCGCCAAACCCCGACAGGGCTAGCAACCAGTCAATAGTGATGAATCACTACAAGGTTAGAAATTTCCTAATAGGAGCAGGCCCCATTGCATAGTTAAGTGGAATATAGGTGGCAGAGGCAGAGGTGTGACATGGTAGTTGACAGGACGGGAGGGGGCCCCACTTCACATGCCACACTATTCCGGACCCCCCCCCCCCCCC
>ML779281.1:447492-512647 GCA_009831015.1 Picea engelmannii
CTTAACCAATGATCCATGCCTTCACCAGAAGAGATATAGGTTAGGGTACCCATTGATAAGAGGAAATTTTATTATTTATACTTTAGATTTCAAACAACCCCATTCACAGCATTGCTTCGATTCTAGTGAGATCCCATAGCCTCGATGAAGTCGCCCCAATATCACAGACCTTTCTTTGCTTCCAGTGAGCATCCATAACCCCGGTGACTATATATGCATACCATCCTATACTTTGAACCTTGGTTTATTTTTAGAGTAACATTTCTTTTTATAGTTTTTGTATCGCACGAATACTAAGAATGAGTCCAAGAAGCGGATACTTGTTTATTAAGGAGGATAAAAATACATTATTTATTCATCAACCTTATTTAAAGTTAGGGCCTTTTCCTTATCTTTATGGGGAATTCAAATCATGCTTTCCATCAAACCATTATTCCCTTAGCTTCAATGGAACACAAGACAATTAGTTTACCATCACCCTAGGTAATGTGCACACAAAGATGTGAGATAGTTTTTGAAAAATGAAAACCTGCAGCTGGGACGATACCTCTCCTTCCCTTTCATTGGATAGTAGGTTAGGAGCAAAGTCTACTTTGTTGAGTTTCCCCAATTGAATAGTAACAAGACTCGGACACTTCCTTATAGAAAACCAAAACAAAAAATAAAATCATGGAAAAGACAAGAAAAACAAAATTATAAAGGAAAAAACTCTGACCCCCAAAAAACCCTTCATCAAACCAAACCCAAAAAAAAAAACCTTATTGTATTAAAATGAAAAAGGAAAAAAAAAATATAGGAAAAAAATTGTTTTAGGGCTTGGTCGTTGACCAAGAGAGCGTTAAGTTTCCCTCTCAAATTTTGCAAACAATATGTGCCAACCCCAATTTTTTCAACTATCTGAAAAGGATCGAACCAAAGTTTTTGAAATTTTGAGTGCTTTCCTTTGGGTTCATTCATCTTATCCCATTTTAAGACAAAATATCCTACTTCAAAGATTTTATTTTGTCTTTATGTTTATCAAGCCATTTTTTGACCAAATGTTGATGAGCATCAAACTTCCTTTTAGACTTTTCCCTTTCTTCCTCCAGCATGAGGAGGGTATGTATTCTCTGTTGCATATTAGATGATGATTGACCTCTTGATTCCTAAGACAGATGGAAAGATGGAAGATATAACCTAGTTGGGAGAATGGATTCTTGTTCGTATATTAGGAAATATGGACAATTTCCCAAATCCTCTTTGGGTGTCACCCTATCAGCCCATAAAGCATTATAAAGTGAATTATGCCAGTTCCTCTGGTTTTATACAATAGTCTTTTTTAGGATTCTCACCCGTTTTTATTAGTTGATTTTGAAACCCCATTCCCTTGTGGGTAATATTTCATGGAGTATTTTATGATGATTCCCTTTTCAAGAGAAAAACTTGTCAAGAGTGTGGAGGAAAAATAAGCAGTGTTGCCAAAACCTAGGACTGAAGGTACTTCAAACCTTGTTATTAAGTGTTTTTCCAGGAATTGGATCACTACCTTTTCATTAAAATGAGTGAGTGGAATGGTTTCTGACCATCTTATGAAATAATATGTGGCTAATAGTATATATTTATATTGTTTAGAAGAGTTGGGATTAATTTCTCCTATGACATTTATTCCCCATTATTCAAAATGCCTAGAGATATTTACTAGTTGAAGTGGGATAGATGCCTTCTTCTCTTTCCTAATGTTTAGCTGACAGGCTTTACATACTCTTTCGTATGTGTGAGCGTACCTAAACAAAGTGGGCTATTAATACCCTGCTCTTAAGATCTTATGAGAAGTGCTTCCCCCTGGGAAATTCCCACCTCTTGGTCCGTCATGAATTTCCTTTAATAACTTTTCATCATCATCATGCTCAAGACATATAAGTAGTATTTCATCATAATTCATCCAAAAGAGAACATAATTATAAGGTGGTATTGAGAATATTTTATCCTAAGGGATCTGCTTTCTCTAGGATTTAGATTTTCAGGGAATGTACCATGATGGAGGAAATAAGATATATTTGCATACCATAAGTATTGGTCGGGCGGTAAGTATACGAATTCACTATACCATAGAGATAATTCATTTTCCCAACCAGAATATTCTGAATCAACTCGATCCTGAGCTTTTGAAGTGATTTTTCACACTCCTTGACCTTTGACTATCTTGGTAGGTTTTATATCTAGGTTGAATTCTTGGATGACAACCATCCAATTTCCCCTTCTCTCACCCATTTCTTGTTGAGTGAGAAATGATCGGACAATGGGATGAGGCACTGTGACTTTAGTATGATTCTTTAGGATATAGGATTTGAAATGTTTGACTTCTTTGTAGACTGCATATGCTTTCTTGTATATGGCGAGGTAATTAAGCTATGACCCTTGTAATTTGGTGCTCATGAATGAAGCATGTGCTTCATTTTTTTCATCATTGTTTTGAGTAAGGACTGCAGCTAATGATTGATCTGAAGCGAAACTGTACAGGAATTTGTTTTTACTAAAATCCAGGTTGTGTAGAACAGGGGCTTGTGATGTGGAAATTTTAATTTTTTCAAAGGCTTATTTTCCCTAATCCTTCCACTTAAATTCAACTTCTTTGTGTATAATACTATGCAAGGGTTTTATTGTATCTTTAAAATCTAGGGTGAACTTTCTCACGAAGTCAATATTCCCAAAGAAATATTGCATAGCCTTCTTATTATGATGGCATGGTAGTTGTGAGATTTCCTTTATATGTTCAAGATCGATCTGGATACCATCCTTAGAAATGATGTGACCCAAGATTTTTCCCTCCTATACTCCAAATATAGTCTTATTCATATTCAAAGATATCCCATCCTTTCGCCACCTTTAAAAAATTTGTGTGAGATGGGAAATATGGTCAGCCTTATCCTTGGACTAAACAATAATGTCATCTAGATACACCACCACACATTTGTTAATCAGACCCCAAAATTTTGCATCCATGGATCTTTGGGAGGTGTCCCCTCATTAATTAGCCCAAAAGGATTGTGTTTGTAAGTGAATGTTCCCCATATCATTCAAAAGGTTGTTTTATATATATCCTCTTTTGATACCAACACTTGGTTATATCTCAAGAACCCATATAGAAGTGAGAATATATCTACTCTCGATAGGGTCTATAGGAGTTGTCCCATATGAGGGATAAGGTAGTTGTCTTTTTTGGAAGCCTTATTTAAATTTCTAAATTCTACACATAGGAAAATTTCCCCTGAATTTTTCTTAACATGAACCATACTAGCTTGCCATGAAAAATTCCTTACATGAAATATTATTTTTGCATCTAAAAGTTTCTTGAGTTCTTTGTGCATCAAGGGTTCTAGAGATGGGTGAAATTTTTCATAACTTTTGTTGGAATGGATTAACTTTAGGTCTTAATGGTATATTGTGTTGAATGATTTTGGTGTCATACATTTTCAACTCCTTATAAGACCATGCAAACACATCCTGATACTCTTTAAACAATTTAGGTAACCCTTCTTCTCTCTAGGGGATAATGATCTTCCAAGGTTGTTGTTTCAGGGGTTTTTAGTGGTTCCCATATTTATGACCTCATAAGAGGTACATGAACTACCAGTCTTAACATTTTTTGGTTTCTTGAATGTTTCTTGAATGTTTCTTGCAAATCGAACAGGTTCTCAAGATTAACCACTCCCTGGGGAATAGTGTGGAGCTTGGGTTGAGCCAGGACATTACTTCCTATTGAATTAGGGTCTCGATTATCATGTTATATCATATTTTTTTGAAAAACTTCATCATGAATATCCAAGTCTCTAAAATTTTCTCCATTAGTAAAAAATTATATAATATGTTCCTCTCCTTCAAACACCCTCCATTTGGTGATATTATCTGGAACTAAAGGCTTGTATAATAATTATATGGTGAATCTAGAGGTTTCATAATCCTTTAAGGGGGAAAAACTTGAGGCGATTGTGGCCAATGATTTGGCTAATGTATTTTTGGATCTCGATATGGTGGTGATGTTGAATGATTGGAAATTTTCTATGGACCTACGAACCTCCTGCTGATAATTTCTCAGATGGGGAGAATTAAAATGGCTCATGTTTCTTACCTATTTGAAAATGATTTATGAATCACCAAAAACAATCAATTCCTTCATTCCCAAATCAATAGACTTTTTAAGTCCTTGGACTAGTGCTTCATATTTGGCAGTGTTGTTAGTGCACCCAAACTCCAATCTATAGGATAAAAAAATTGTGATTTCTGACTGGATTGATGAAAATGCATCCTATACCAAGCCCTTCCTGAGACATGGATCCATCAAAAAAAATATTCCAGTTCCCAGAGATGAAGTTTGGAACCGTTTTGTCCCAATATATTTTCAGGATCTGACCTTCATTCTATTGGGATTGGGCATGGAAATTCTATTTGGGTTTTCGGCATAGCTCAATTAGCTCAGGGCCTTCATGAAGTGATAATTTTGATTTCTGCGAGAATAATAATTCGGACAACAAGGGCAGGAAATTACCAAAATATGAATCACATGTGTAATTACCTAAGACTGGAAATTCATTAGGTGACGGCTCATGAGGAGCCTCCAACCAAGTTTGTGAACGTATGTTTAAAATAATTCTCTGGGTTGATATCTATCATTTTAGGGTTCTCCTTAAAATTTATCCATAAGTGGGACCAATCTGTAGTAAAATATCCATGCAATTTTTCATACCAGTCCCTACTCAACAACATCCCATAAGGCTCTAGAATATCTATGATTATGATAGCTATGACCTGATGGAATTTTGGGTTTGAGGCAATTCAAATCATAACATCCTTTAATTCCCCAATCACCTTAACCTCAATTCTATCTAATTGAATAATATGTGTGTCAATTTTGGTAGGGGTAGAATTTAGTTTCTTGCATATAGATAAAGGAACAACATTTGAGGAAGCACCTAAGTCAACCAGACAATTGTGCAAGTTTATGTTATAAATTTCAAATGTTAACAAGAAAGGTGGTATAGACATTTGATCTTTCTTATCGACTGGTGTTGCATTCACATCAAGTTTCCAGATATTCTGTGAAATTTCTTTATATTCACTTGGATTTGAGCTCAGGTTTAACATGAGTGTGTTATCCTCATCTAGGGCTTGTAACAGTAAATCTATTTTTTGAGGAATCCTACATAAATCCATCATCAAAATATTAGCCTTCAACTTCTTCAGGTCTTCTACCACATTATACTCTAGCTTTGTTATTTCATGAGTCAGAAACTTTGGTCCAGAATGGAGTGGTGGGGTATGTAGAGCTGAGGAAGAGGTTTTTACATATTTCTTAGTAGCTTTCACAATGACATGATGATTTTGTACGACGGTGGCCTTTCTCCTAGTTTGGAATGCCAATACTTATAGGAATTCCTTTCCTTTTGTGAGAGTGTCAAAATATGAGGTATGACTAGCATCCCATAGAACCATAGTTGTTTGTTCAGGAGGTTCCATTTCCTCATTTTTTGTGGTGCTCAAAGTATAATCATTGGGTTGTTTGGTTACCGCAGAACCATCCAAGAACTTATTTTCTAACAAATTCTTGGAATTTACCCATTGAGGACAATCATTTTCTGAATTATTCTCTTGATGGTAGTTGTAGTATGAATATGAGGCCACATATCCCAGGTCAATGTTCAAGTTAGCAGAAGGAGGTTATAAAGCCTTAAATGATGGATTCTTCCTGAATAAGGGTTTTAAAGGTCTGGGATTTGATATTCCTTCCCCTATGCTTCTCTTCATGTCTACAATTTCATTGGAAAAATTCTTAACCATCCTTTGAAAGTTCTCCATATCTATATTGACATTTTCAACGTGTTGTTCAACTTGTTTACCAGGAGGCCTTGTCAACAGAAATCCTCATCTAGGTGTCTATGATGTTTCTTTCTTTGATAAAGAGATATGGCTATATTTGCAACCTTTCATTTGAATTTCAATAAATTTGGCCTCCTTAAAGTTTTCGTCCAGAGTTGGTTTAGCATCCCTCTTAACGAACATGGAAATAGAGGTTGGAAATGCATTAGCATACACTTCAATTTGTATTTATTTAGTGGGCTTGGCATCTATTTGAAACTTGTTGAGGATAGTTGTGAAAAAATTGTTGAATTCCTTGAATTTATCCTTGGGGCCCATGGTGGCAAAAAAAGATTGGGCCATAAGGGCTCTGATAGTCATTTCTTTGGAAAATTTATCAAGGAAATCTTTCTAGAACTTCGTCCAATTGTTAATAGAACCAACTGGGAGATTGAAACACCGCGTTGAATATGAGTTCTCAAATGTGTAGGGTAACATCCTACATACTATGTATTCATGTTGGACATTCATTTATCTAATCGCTAATATGAATTTTTTGATATGATATTCGTGTAGGCTGGAGGTTTCAGGTTCAAATTTTGTAAGAATTTTTTATGGGTTCCTAGGAAAATTATGTAACCTGCCTAGTAAGGATAGGGCATCCCTATCCATTCATGGTTGGTTATTACCGATTGGTCATTAAAATTTGGGACTTCCTTGTTTTTCTCTCCCATGTTATCAGACTCGATGTTTGATTTTTCTGAATTGGAACTTTCTCCTCTAGACTCTAAATCCTCTACATTGGAGTAAGTACTTATGGGTGGGGTTACAAAAGGAGTTTTATGAACAAAACTGAGAGGTTGGTCAATTTTAGTAAGGGAGAAATCTACTAGATCTTCAACTGTGTGAACAAAGGTATGGTCTGGAGTGTCAAACATCGGTCTAGAAGTTTTCTTTCTATGGGGAAGAAATGAAGCTAATGGTAATCCTCCGATATGTCAAATGTAATCCCTATTAATCCTTATAAATGTGTTTATTTCTTCGTGTTATATTAAGTAGGGTATTTATGGGTGAAGGTGTGAACGGTCTGTCACTTATGGTGGCTCACTTGTGGTTGGGGTACCTTCAGTAGTAGGGCTATCCTTGATAGGATTAGTCATGCATGTGGGTTGTTTTGAATCTATAAGCCATTTGATATAAGTTTGTGTTCAGAGAACTATTGTGGTTATCCATGCATTCATCAAGCCCTCCTTATAGCACCAATTCTGTTGAGGGGTCAGAATTCCCTTTGACTCAAGATTAGGAATTGTACCTGGTAATGAGGCCCAATTAGACTCTTCAACATTTAATATTAGTGAAATCGTCCATACCAATGATCCATAAAGTTTCGATGGGCTTTAACAATGATATATAACTGAAAAATTACCTATCTGGGAGAAGAATGTGCCTTGCGATAACCTTTGTGCCCTGGTATTAAAACAACAACTACGTCAAGTTTAGATTAGCAATAATACCGTCACTTTTCCAGACCATTAGATATCATTTGAGAGAAATTTTGAAAAAGAGTACGCATGAAATACAATATAGCCTAGAAAATAGTTTAACCACACCTTACCACATATCACATGTTAAACATTATCGATTTACTTTCATCAGTTTAAATTAAAGAATTGCAAAGCTTTATAATATAACTTAACAAATAATCATAACAGATCTTACTCAAGACAATAGAAAATATCGAGTTGAGAATGGAAACAATCCACATGTTCAATCACATTCACGCTTTAAATGAAAATGATTCTAGTTCTATGCAGAACTTTTGAATTCAATGATCTTTGTCCGAGAAATAGTTCTCTTAAAAAATAAAACCATCCTTTCTATGAAAAAACCATCGCCCCTAATACATGGTTGATTTATTTATTTATAAATGCAATTTGTATAAAAATAGCTACTACGTTCAGTATTATCATGTAAACAAAAGAAAAGTGGAATTAATCCATGTGTCCTTCTCCTGTTATCTCTAGTTGTCTTGATGTTCTACTGCAGTGGATTATTCCTCTCATATTCTTACCACCAAAAAAAGAGCTCTTTGCATGTGTTTGCATAAAGAAACATGTGTTGGTCCATTGGTGCACTAAGGATCTCTTTCATCTCCACCACACATTTCTTTTATTTATCCATCTTTGCACTTAACTTCTATAGAAATTATGATGCTTTAATTGGGGGATTCATGAACTTCTTCACATGTTATTATAGAAAGATTTTCCTCACCCTTTGTAGTCTTGCACATAAGGCCTTTTTCCATTTCCCCATGCAGACTTATCATCCCTGTTTGTAAAATCCAGAGCTAAAAATACATATTTTCCCACATGTACGCATCTTGCCTGCTATACATCATGCAAATATGCATGTTGCTCCACTACAACCCACATACATTGGGATTTATGCCAGAAAATGAAAATTAATGTTAGGTTTCCATGTCACAACGGGATATTTATGATCCTTGGACTTCCATATATTGGAAACTTTCCGACTCGGCCCTTCAGTTCTATTTGAAGGCTATAAATGGGTCAATTTCGAGCTATGGATAAGAGGAGAAAGAATTCAACTTTGAGAGAAAATATACTCTAGAGAAATTATTTACTTCATATTGAGTTTGTATCCCTTTTTCCTTTAAGTCTGAACAGAGTGTTCATCCCCCAAGCTCTTCCCTTATTGATTGAGAACCTCATTGCTTCTCTATTATGAGCTCTCCTTTGGTGGAGGATTGAAGTGGTGGAGGCCCGGCTGGAAGGAACTTAGTTTCTCGGTTTTTAACCATGTCGACATGGAAGTATGTAATATTTCCACTTCTGCTGATCATTTATTAATAGAAATACTCCTTTCCCATCCAATTGATATCTTGCAAATATTTGAGTTATTATCCATCGGCGTATTTGTTATGTATATTAATAGATTATGCTATCTATTGTGCTAACCTTTTATATTATCACCATATGATTTATTTGCTTGGTTGTTGAGAACTAGTTATAGGTATATAGATTTGGGTAAAAGTGCTCAATGGTGGACTTCATCAAACATCTGGATGAGGTAGGCCTCTTTCTTATCTTGTTATCATATTGGTTTATATAGAATATTTTTTAGATAGAGTTGATTTCTGTAGTCATTTCCGTATGTTGTGGTTTACCCTAGCCATAGAGATATTTTCCTTGTAACATAATTGACAACCATACTGGGGATTGAATCTTCTTTCTTAGTGTTTGGAGTACTTTTCTCCTTACATTTCTTTCATTCATTTTTGTTTCTTGCCGTATCATTGCTTGACAACCTCTATTCACTCTGGGACTGAGTTTTTCAGTTTTCTCCCTTGTCTGGCCTTGTTTTTGAAACATATATGTGATTTTTGTCTTGACAGACACGTATATACCCAAGTTGTCCCATTGCAATATGCATACATACGCTTTGTTTCCTTGAACAATCACGTACATCATTTTCTCTTTCTTGTTTATTGGGTCTGGTGGTTGCTAGGTGGGATTTGATATTTTCTTAGTCTTCTTAGGTCTCTATAGTGCATGTTATGTGCATGTGGGATGACAGGAAACTTTTCTAGAGTTGAATTTTTGGGCAAAGTGTTTCTCATCATCTTTTTATTTTGATTGTCCTTGTACATTGGGCTAGGTGTTCTGCTCCTAAGTATTTTGCTTGAGTTATCTCTTTCTATATACAGTAGAGTTTTATATATCAAGTGATTTTCAATCCATGCATTTTCATTTTTATTATATTGAAAATACAAAAAATAGGCATTTTGCATTTCTTGGCATTTTCATCTTTTGAGTCCTTGTGTAATCTTAGTGCATTTAATGAAAGATTGCATTTTTACTTCATAATTGCAAAGTTGAAATTGAAAATTGCATGTGTTTTCAGAAGTATATCATTCATTGAAAATTGAAGTTAGCACTTTGCATTGTATTCATATTCACTTTCCTTGCAAAGTCATAACATCATGAGTTTCACTACCATATGGTTTTGAGTAATCACGGCCACTAAAATTAACGCTATAATTTAAAATTGATTAGTCACGATTTTATTTTCTAGGGTGCACAAACTAGCTTAGGATTTAGTTGCTTGGAATAGGATTTTGTGAGTAAACTTCTCCAAGGAAATTAAATCAACATATGTTTCTAAGAAAAGAAGTGGAGAAATCCATTATATAATTGGTAATATCAGGAGGCTTCGCTCACACCAGAGTTAATCACAAGGTCGAGCGAGGTTGGTTGAAGGGATATCCCCCCGATACCTTCTTAGTGTCAGAGATATTTCTAGGTATCTATTCATATATGGGGATCTTGTTAGTTCATTTACCTTTGTTAGAGGTGGTACTTTCAAGGTTTCGGGCTTTGCTACCCTGCCCATATGGTGGACCTGACTTACGACTGCTCGCATGTACATCAGTTATACATTGGTTGCTTAGTTGTTTGACTTAGGTGCCACATAGGTTACTTGCAGGGGTTATTCTGTAGGTACCCTGGGTCAGATAAGGGTTGGACACACACAACATTTATGGAGGATTACCTCTTCGGGGGGATCTAACTGACTAGTTGTTAAGCCCACGAGGGCCCTTATAACTGATTATTATACCTTCGATCTTTAGCAAGGAGTTACAGGCCCCTCTTGGGAGAGACATACCTTCTTTAGGGAAGGAGGCCACTTTTAGCCACTTTACCCTGGTTGTGTGCATATTGGTCGTTTGACTTTTGGTGTGATATTTTATTACTAGTTGGCCCTAGGAGTTTATACTGATTTTTCACTATCATGGATAATGGAGTTCCATTGGCTCCCTCATTTACCACTACCCACCCCATGATGTTCACTCATTTCATGGGGTTGAATCCTTCTGATTTTCATAATGCTATGCAGAAATATGATGCTCAGTCCATGCCTTGGGTTTCTAGTCATTTTCCTATTGATATGCCTTCAACCTTTCCATCCTCTCCCTGTCCCACTTATATGAATACTAGCATTATATCTAGGGGCACCATGGCCCCACTGCCTGCATCTTCATTTGATATGATTCATGTCCTTCAACTAGATCTCATTGTGGGGGGTTGGAACCTCCCCTCTTACGGATCCAGTCCTAGCTACACTCTTTTAGGGGCCAATACTCAAATGGGTTCTTATTCTGCTTATTACACCCCATCGATATATCCTTCGTTTGTCATGTCAGTTCCTTCAAACACTTTTCCCATGATGGGTCCTCTTGTATCCCTGGGTATTTTATACGGGGAGAATCAGTTTTACTATTCAGGATACCCTCTTCACGGAACCCCTTCAGAAAGGGAAAACTTATATACTCACTTGAATAGTCCTTATCATGCTTCCATCTCTTTGCGGACTTTAGTGATGATGCACATACAAACCTCTTTGGATCAATTAGGTGGAGGATACTACCTTTTTCGGGTAGAGATAGGGGGTAAACCAAGACCCTTCCTGGCCTGCAATGTTTCAAATCCAATCTTTCCCTGGACCTTGGTATCAAATGTCACAACCTACTTCTAGTCTAATCACTGCCATTTATACTAGAGCTCCATCACCAACCTCTTCCAGTCATGTTGGAGATGGGTCGACGACGTCTGCAACTCATGTTGATGACCCACACCTAGTCGTTGCTAGTCATGCTGGGGGCATCACTCTAGTCGCCACGATTCATATCAATGTCACATCTCCAACCTCTGTAAATAATGTGGGAGATGACTCTCTAACCTATGCCAGTCATGTTGAGAGCATGTCACCAGTCGTTGTGAATGACGTTGGGGCATTGAGAAGCCTAGATGTCTCAAACATAATCCTGAATTCCTTTGCAGGACTTGCAAAGGTAATAACCTTACTCGTTTGTGTCTTGTTACTGTTGGGATACTAGAAGCATGGGGCTCACCTAAGGGCCCTTCGGATTCTAAGGCATCTGTGGTTTCCACACACCTTGTTTCTTCATCGATTGACATGACAGTAATGTCGCTACAATCCTCTCTTGACCATACCCCTATTGTCGTGGGTGTTGTGTCCCATATCCCTATTATCTTTCATCCTCTTCAATCTAGAGTTGAAGAAGTGGTCGTACCAGTGCAATCTCTAGTCAATCCAACTCTCTGTGTGGAGGGTGATGTGTCATTCAAACATGTTGTCACCATTCCTAATAATGCTCCTTCTGAACATGAGAGAGTTTTACTCTCACCGATTTCACTCCCCCTGAGTATTGAGGACATCCCCTTTTATTGGGACAGTCATGTGGGGTATCCAATGCCCCCTCTTATGTCTTTTCCTGTAAGAGACATTATCCAACATATCATGGAGATGATATCCTCTGGTAGTGATTTATCCTCCTTGACTTGGAGAGCTTTGGGTCTTTCCAAGCTTATTTTAGCTATTCATAAGATATTTACATTCCATAGAAGTCCAACACGGGATCCTTGGCCTCCCCCGTGACTTGCCGCCTAGAAGCTCCCAAGCGAGTGCGAGTTAATCTCTTTTCCGACTCGTCTAAAAAGTGAAAATATATTCGAGTGAACTTGTCTCTTTCACACTCATTAAATTAGACTTTAAAGGTTGTGAGTCTTAGTTAATCTCTTTTCCTACTCGTTTTCAAAAACTAAAAAGATTTCCGAGTGAACTTTTCTCTTTCACACTCGTAAATTGGATTTGAAAGGGCGTCTATTTGGAACAAGTTTATCTCTTTTTCACACTAAGTAGACTAAATGTCATGAAAAAGGACATTTTTTTGCGTTAAGTTGTGATTTCATATCATTCCCTTGCTTGCAGTATTGAGCCTATAACCAGTTCTCGCTTTGTGTTATAAACTGTTTGCCTCAACATTTTTTTCATCCTCAACCGAGAAGAGCCTTGTTTATATCCTTCACAATTTGACACCCTATACCTAGGAGGGAACATTCCCCTGAGTTTCCATCTCCCGCATGCATCTCCTTGCATTGATCATATGTACATTCCACTGCTGGAACTAGTTTTTCTTACTTGCGACACTTGTTTCCTCCTCTGTGTCATAGCATTCATTTGTCTATGAAAAAACAAAAACAATATGGGCGAGAAGGGATTATTATCTTATATTGGCAGTAGTCATGTTGTCTTTGAATAGAGCACAAAGTTATTGAGTCCATTTGTCACCATAATTTTGGGTTTATCATGGCCTTAGGAATCTAAGCTCATTACAAAGTCTTCTCTATCGACTAGTTACTCTTCCAGTCCCTATGGAGAATATCATTAATGCCTCCTACCTCTCATGGTTTCATCATTGATTCTATGCTACCAGAGTATTTCCTATGTCTCATGCTCCTGTTCAAAGGAAGTCTATCAACCTATGTTTGCCACTTCTCAAAACTATTGACTTCACATGTCGACCATACCCTCAGTTTGTATCATAGCCACATGATATTGTAGTCCTATCATGCACACTGGTCCTACTTTCATAATTGGTAGGTAACCTTGAACCCAGCAGTTGACACTTCATCATTGGTCATTGACTGGGTGGTTTCCCTTGTGTTTGACAGTAAGACATCTATTCACACATTGGGATTTGTGTATTGTCTTGGATGCCATTATCTTTATTGGTGGTTTCCTCACATTTGTCAGCAGTTTTCTTCATTAGCTGTTATTCAAAGGGTATTTTTTGTGTACCACTTGCACTTGGCACACGCAAAATATGCACAATGTCATTGGTTCATGAACATGTTCTTCGTCCAATTTTCACCAAATCATCAAGCTCTTGCTTTGTACCTCATGTTGACTGATGAGAGATGCCTTAAGGCTCTCCTTTTAGCGGGTCTACTTCCATCGACTTCATCTCATCCATTCTAGAAACGATACTTAGAATCTTATGAGTACCTTGAGGTTTGCAGTCATTAGTGGTAGGTTCTCTCGCCATCGACAGTTGGGAATACATCAATGTCTCCTGAACGATGGATTATTCAGGTGTTCAACACTGACTCCTTTATTCACACTTATAAGAATGTACTCAATGCCTTGATACCTACTTTCATTATCAGTACGTTGTCTCTCATTTGTTAATGGTATACCTCAATGATCGGTAGTCAAACGATGTCTCATTATGTTCGACCTCAACTCCTTTATTCACATGATGTATACTTGCACCCTTTGTGGACTATGTAGAAGACTTGAAGATATCACTATGTAGCCGCAAATTTTCTGAGTTGTTGCTTCTTTTTCATTGGACCAGTACCTATATGACTTTAGTGATCATGGGAGATCAGATTATACTCCATTATATATAGATATCTTCAGATTGGTTTTGATATTGGTTCTACTAGGCCTTGTTCGTGACTATGACAACTTTTGGCATGTAATCGCATTTGTATTTTCCTATTCATGGCCACAGACACTTGTTTGGTATATTTTCACATGGATCTGCAGTGTAATTCTATTGGAAGCCATGTATGCAAAGTCAGTGTAGAATGTAATGGGAAACTAGTTGTTCCAGTTGGTTCCCCATCACTCCACTTCTGGGTTGTTGATAATGTATTTCGGCCATCGCAGATACTCCTCTGACCTCACACATTAGGGGGCATATTTTATAGCAAGATTTGCCTCACCCTATGCATTCTTGCATAGAGGCCTTTTTCCATTTCCCCATGCAGTCTTATCATCCCTATTTGTAAAATCCAGAGATAAAATTACATATTTGTCCACATGTACACATATTTCCTACTATACAACATGTGTATACGTAAGTTTCTCCACTACAGCCCACGTACATCAGGATTTGTGCCAGAAAATGAAAATTAATGCCGGATTTCCATGTCACGATAGGAGATCTATGATCCTTGGCCTTCCATATACTAGAAACTTTATGACTCAGCCCTTCAGTTCCATTCGAAGGTTATAAATGGGCCAATTCTGATCTATGGAAAGGAGGAGAAAGAATTCAAATTTGAGAGCAAAGTTACTCTGGAAAAATTGTTTACTTCATATTGAGTTTGCATCCCTTTGTCCTTTAAGTATGAACATAGTGTTCATCCCCCAAGCTCTTCCCTTATTGATTGAGAACCTCATTTCTTCTCTATTTGAGCTTGCCTTTGGTGGAGGATTGAAGTGGTGGAGGCCTAGCTGGAAGGAACTTAGTTTCTCGGTTCCGAACCCTGTCGACACAGAAGTCTGTAATATTTTCACTTTTGTTGATCATTTATTAATTCAAATAATCCTTTCCCATCCAATTGATATCTTGCAAATATTTGAGTTATTATCCATGGGCATAGTTGTTATGTATATTAATGAATTATTCTATATGGGATAACCTTTTATATTATAACCATATGCTTTATTTTCTTGGTTTTTGACAACTAGTTGTAGGTATATAGCTTTGGGTCAAAGTGATCAACAGCGGACTTCATCGAACATCTGGACGAGGTAGGCATATTTATTATCTCACTGGAATATTGGTTTATATAACATGTTTTTTGGATAGAGTTGATTTCTATAGTCATTTCCGTCTGTTGTGGTTTACCCTAGCCATAGAGATATTTTCCTCGTAACACATGTCTTGTGACAAGGGTTGAAATCTGTGAAATTTCCACTTCACACGCCTGGTCTTGTTTAGTGTGTCTCTTGACTATGTCACCCAAGTTTGTGAAGTCCTTGGGTTGGATGAACTCTGGTAGATGGATATATCGCATTTCCTTATTTATTTTTTCCCATCTCTTCACACATTCTCTCCATATTTCTTGCATTTTCTGAAGAGGTTCCTATACTATTTCCATTCATTGTTTCACTTCCATATGTATTCTGGTGATACTATAATCTGTGAGTACATGAATACCATGTTCTTTCGTGTCTTGGTGATTCTGCACTTCTCTAATGTATTTAGTCCACTCCAAATATTGATATGCCTTTTCATACCATCATTTCATATATTTGTAGGTCACCAGTCCCATAAGAGTGTCTTCCTAGTAATCTATTATCCGGGCTCTGAAAATATCCCTTTCTGATTTCAATTGAATGTACATCTCCATGGAATCCCCTCATAGAAGTATTACTTCTTGAGTGGAGTCCTGATAATACTTTTCATGATGCTGAAGATGATATAACTCATTTATTATATAAATAGCTGCGTGTTCATCCCTTTTCTCTCTATCCAAGATAGCATCAATTATAGCCATCCCATCTCCAAGTAGCTCGCTCACCTTGGTATTTTTTGTATCAAATAAACTTTATTTTGTGGTTGAAAATAGAGTACTATCTAAAGTGAGCCTCCTATTTTTTATGGTTCTTTTCATTATCGCCTTTATTTTATTGTCATAAGATATAGCTTGCACATTAACAACCTTGTCAACATGTTCGAGAATCTATTGATATCCCCAAGATCCTTGAAGTATAGAAATCCTCCATAACAGATTCCTTCCCTTTCTCAATGGTAGGTACTTGATTGCTACCTTCTTTTGTTAATGTCTTATCTTATGTCAAATTTATAGGTGATTGTTCTATATTTTCTCTCTCAATTCATCAGAGGGAATTTCCTCTATGATTTTTTGTAATGAGGCTTTATGTTGATCAATTCTAGGTGGTGGTGTTACTGTATGAGGTGGGGAATCAGATGGAAATCCTACAGTCACTATATTTTCTATTGATGGGACATTTCTTTCATGTTGTTCATACCTCCCTTCTTGTTCTTATTTAGTGTCACCCTTTTCAATGCCCCCATCACCCTTTTCTTCTCCAGATGTATTTTCTACATTAGGTTGTTCATTATTAATATCCCCATCATTACAAGGCATTCTTTCCTCATTTAAGGCTAAGTTTCCAGTTGTTGAGAAGTCACACTATCATGAGTGATTTCAATTCTATGTCCCTTATTTCTAGATTCTATAATGGTCCTTCTAAGGTTGGGGTAGACATTTCTACTAGTGATTCCTCATAAGTGCTAGGTATTAGGGATATCAAACATGTTTCTAAACCTTATTCATCATCATATGGTTATTAAATTGATAAGTATCAGGGGTACACCTATTTTGGTTGGTGTCCTTGATGATATTTGTGGCGTTCTATCTATTGCAGGTTGATCCAATTGGATTTGTAGCAAACTTGGGTTGTCCTGAGTGATGATTCTCTCTAGTGGATTTGCTTTAGTAGTATTTGGATCAATTGCATGAGTGTCTATCTCAACAGGAATAATCCTTGGAGGTTCTAAAGTTTGAAGAAAAGGGGTTTGTCTCATCATTTTCATAGCCCTTTCTGCCTCGACTAGGAGCAGTGTTCCTCTTCTTGCTGGATTTGTTTCTTCTGTTGATTTAACATCATCTCACTCTTTGATAGTTTACTCTATTGTATGCTCTACAATTTCAAATTTTTCTTGCACCAACATAGCCTTAAACTTGGTAATTTATGGGTTTTCTTTTCTTTGAATAACCTCTTACCAGTCTTAAGCATTTTCAGTGAAGATATCATCTTCATAACTATTGTGGGTGTAAGGCCAATATGACACCACTTTACCTACAAACTGGGATACTATCCCTTTGGGATCATGTTTACGAAACCAGTCTATAGGGAACATGTATTCCAAATGGCTCAAGCCTTTTTGCTTGGAATGCATGGTGTCTTTGACAATATAATATCCAATATGGAAACCATAGGGTATAAAATCCCTCTTCTTGTCCTTCACCAGAGAGGCATTGAAACCTTGTAAAATGGTCTGGTAGCATATTTCCCCCAACACCAAATGATTTGGGACACAAGAGGGGAGTAGATGTGGAGCACCAGTAGCTCCAAAATCCTTGATATAAGTTCTCTTCTCTTCCATATACCAATGACTTACTTTGGATATCAGTTTCTTTGTTGCTTCTGAAAGTCTTGGACAATTCTGTCTAAAAATAATAAAATGTATCTTAGCTATGAAATCATCACATATCATAGCGTGAAATTTCTTATACTTGTTTTCCAATAGGATGATAAAATACACATGTACAGGTAACAAAGTGATATTCTAGCTTAGATTCATACCTGAGAAAACATTTCTCATGCAAATTACGTCGAACAAGAAGAATGCCATAAAAAGGATGGTGTTTCACCTTATTTTTTTTTCTAAGCTTGTTGAATAGTGATGCTCAATTGCTTTGAAATAATTCCCCCCTAGTTGAAAATAATTCCATAAATTGTGGTCGTATATGCCAAGGGCATCCAGGATTCTGAGAATCTTGAACAATCCTTTTCTCCATACAATCAGGAGATTAACTCCATTAAGTACATGTATGGTTCCCTAAGATATGTTGTGTTGTACCAACCAGTGGTATTGTTTAAGAATTTCTTGTCCTCCCTCCACCAATAAGCTAATAATTTCTTCATTTTATGATGTTCATAAAACTTCACAATAAATTAGTATTTAGTGTTTCTTCGAGGTCTCTAATATTGTAATAAGTTTGCACCTCTACCTGAAGGAATACACCAACACATTTCTCTTCCACATTATTTATTACACATTGCTCAGTGTTTGTGTGGTTAATTATCCATCCTAGTGTCTCTATGCAAGGAAAAATGGAAGTTCGACATGCCACACTATGTAAGGATGACTGTCTAATATTTGGAAAAACATGGTCATCCAGTTCCCTGAACCCTGGGACACTGTCCTGATGAATTTTTTTATAGATATTACCCAAAGGTGGAAGGAGTACCTTAGATGCAGTGGTTTCCTCTGTATCTCTAAATTTTGGTGGTTGAAAAAACTACTTCCTGGTCAACATTCAAATCATGGGTTCTAATTTCGGTGCAAATTCCAACTCTCTTGTTACAGTTGGACTTGATCCTTCACCAACATCTCACTCTTTCCCGTTGGGTTTCCTTGGTGAGAACTTGATTACTGGCCTTCTATAAGGCATCTTTTTTGCACGATAATGCCACCATAAGTTTTAAGTGATTATAGCAAATAACGAAAATTTTGGTGATGTATAACACCTAACAAAATTCACAACAAAATTTAACGCTTACCTCCTTTGTAGATAAACCTGATATTACTAGTGTTTCCATGATCCGGTGTGGGGGGGAGGCTCCTCAGTGGCTTTCCTCTCCTCCTCTTGATCAAAAGGCAAGTTTCTTAAACATAATGCAAAATTGGAAAATAAATGTCACTATAGATTCAAATTTATATATCCCACAATCTTACCTTGTCACATGTAGTATTTAATTGAAGGGAGTAAAACATGATCTTCGCAATCTTCAGAAATCAAAATAGGATCTGCGCCATGCTTTAGATTAATGTATTGTGAGTTGATGACGCGAAGGACCGTTGATTCTAGTTCATGAGTGATTTGAAATTTTGAATTTATCGATGCACAATATTGGAGATCATGAGTATTCATTAAGTGTCATTTTCCTTTGACAAAATCTCGCTAACGTTGATGATTTTTTAGTGAGGGATCCTTAAACAATTTATTCATGTATCGTGGGTTTCGAGGGGATGACATGGAAATAAAATCGACATTTTTTGTTCATCAGTGACCCTAACCTTTGACTTAAAAGTTATAGAATTATTTCAAACCTCGTGGCAATCCTCTACACAAGTTATTTTAGATATAATCTCCTTCTGGTGGCTATATTTTTGTTTAAACAGATGGACGTCTTGATTCACCCAGAAAGGAAACTGATGATCCAGATCCCTCCATTGTATTGACATCGGGGAAAAAATGTATGTTAAGTGATTTATTGTTTTAAAACTTGTCAATGGTCGATGTGTGCATCGACATCAACAATTCTCTCTGGCCCTTACACTCTTCTTCTATTGGTAGAAAAATATGACACTGTCCTTCATTACCATACAAAATGACATAGATGTGCCGACATGAATGATGACGTGGAAGATGATGTGGGATCTAGGTTTTAAAGGATGACATGTAAGTTTATGTGGGGGTACAGGAAGTATATGTGGCAAGACACGTGGCATGTGATGTGGCACTGACGTGGACCCCTAAACAAATGGGATTGAAAAATTATTAAAAGAATGGATCAACGGTCCAGATTCAACGATATTGGACTCTGTTTGTGCATCAATAGTCATGATTTTCCTGAAGAAATTATTCTTTTTGGCATCGAAGGTTCACTTAATATCTTTCCCAAATTATGCATCTTCTTTTTTTAGTGCCAACTCCTGATACACACATCGATGATCGACAATTTTAGTCATTTGTATTAACAGTTTCTTAAAATTTTGTCGATGTCGATACATAGATTGGTGGTTACTAAAATTTATGTCGGTGAGTCAAGAAATTTATAGATTAGGTGTGCTTTCACATCATTTTAAGGTAAATCTAAGTTTAAAACCCCTTTCTCTCATTCATTAGGATTCTTATGTTTCTTTCACTCAAATCAAACTGACATGATCATAAAATTTTCTTCAGAAAAGAGACAAGCAAGAGTGAAGGGAAAAAAGGGAAAAAAAATGAAACAATCCCAAGGTGAAACTAAAACTTGATTTGAAAAAAATAAAGTGGTACCCAAAAAACATTTAGGATATATATATATATATATATATATATATATATATTTGTTTTAGGGTGTTTTGAGTGCTCAACAAATGGCTATGTAATGGAATGGAAGAAGAAGAAGAAGAGATTATTATGAATATAATAAAATTCTTTGATGGTTCTCTTGCCACTTGTGGATGTCTATCTGTATGTTAATTTGTTCCTCTATATGATTTTGTAGTGTGTGTTTCTCTAAGTATCTATTGGTAACTATCTCATACTTATTCTCAAAATACAACATTGGTTTCATTGTCGGTAGTTTCAAACTCGGGCATGAATAAAAAAGAACATAAATGTTAACTTTGGAAGACACACATGAATGGTGGGAGCATAGGATTACCAACTATATCATAAACTATGCAAGAAGAAATCAATTAACAATGGCACAAGCCCGTACTCAGTTCTTCTTGGAGATGCACAAACGATTTTTGGAAGCTATTCCAGAGGCATTTTATGAATATCTCAGCTAGTCTAATGTGAATACTAACTCCCTATAAACAGTTGATGCATAAAATCATAAATGAGGGAAGAAAAAACATGAATGACTAGTTCGATAGGATTGTACAAGACTATCTTGAAGAACAAGAAATCCAAGATAGAGAGTCATTCCAAACCATCCAAAATAAATTTTATATCAAAAAAAAAAATCTGTGATGGGTTTCTTTGCACTGTGTCATCATTACTTCAAAAGTTTCTCTGATACAAAGGAGCAAGTGACATCATTGAGTTCGACCCCTATTTAAAAATATCCTCAAAACTCTAACTAGAAAGAGAGACAAGACAAATGGGAATGGTTCTTGGAATCTAACTACAAAGGCACTAGAGAAGCTTGGGAATAATTCTTAAAGAAATTATCCTAAAATAAATGATGAACACCATCGACCATGAGTAAGTCGGACCAGCCTTGGGGGGTTGGATGATCCATGAGGTGGTATAAATTGAAAGTTGAAGTCGAAGCACACCCAAGTCGAAAATGTCATAAGTCGGGAAGAAGATAATCGATTCAAGTGTGAAGTCTGAATGTTGAAAAAGGACTCACAAACCTTCAATGGACATACAAAAAATAGAGAGGGACAAGAGACAAAAGAGGCGAGAAGAGTTTCAAAATGAGATGGATCCCCTAAAATCTCATAGAAAACCTACCCAGGAATGAAAAATCATTGGATAATCCCTTGAGAGTTCCATGATAGTTCTTGAGAGGAGGAGAAGCTTACAATTGTGGCACCCAGCAAGTAGATGACCAAGTTGATATGGAGATCGATGATTTGGAACCCGTGATTCAAATTTATCCAACAAGAAGTCCTAACCCATGTATTGTAGACTTCCTCTGATACACAATTCATGTGGATACACAATCACCAAGGGTATGGTGCCAAACTGGCAATTTGATTCAGATAAGAGACAAAGTGCTCATTGAATCATAAGAAAATCAACCCAAAGATATAGTACTTTATGTAAGAGACCTCACGGACTTCGCCCCTTGTCGAATTTATTATTCAAATACTAAAATTCAATAGACATCGGTGACGAATAGATGAGGATGATTCATTGAGTATATAGACAAATATTGTTAGATAGATGTCCCAAGTCCAAGAAAAGAACAAGTGTAGTTATAAATTGAATACATCCCTCATGAATATGAACATGATAGCATATTGGTCAAGTTTAATAATCTAACTTTGACTCAAAAAACAACTCAACTTCGACATAAATCCTCGCAATAGTCTCATCCTTGAAAAAATATAAGAAAGTGACAATGGGGCTCAATCACATCCCAATCTATGAAAGAGATGAAGATCCCAAATGAAAGTGTTGTGTTTGTGAAAAATTCTATGATGATGTAGACACAACAGATGAAGATAAACAAATGGCTCAATTTGGTTTTGTGCTTAGATCCTAATCCCTTACCTAGTTTATGAATTACACATATAATCAACAATGCTTGAAGGTAGAAATAAAAAAAGCATTCCCTCACATTTTTTAAGACATAAGACATCAATCACCTGGTGGCTCAAAAATTAAAAGAAATCAAGAAGAACCGAGGAAAAACTGTATGGGAGTATGATAAAATGTTCAATTTTCTTTTCAGCTAAATTACATATGCAATTGACGAGAAAATACTTGTACAATGGTACTAACTAATTGAGTTAAATTAGACTTACTATGTTTTCAAGTCATCTTGACTTATAATCAACTTGAAGCCATGTATAATTATATACATTTTCAACAATGACCCCATATTCTTTTAAATTCAACTTGACTATACATTTTTACAACCAAGACTCCTTTTTCTTACAAATCAATAGTCGATACTTAATCAATTACATTTGAAATTAGGTAACTTCATCATCTCTGTGTTGATTCAATGGACATTAATTAATCATATTAACTATGAGCCCTACTCAATATCTCCATCACCATAGAGTAATCGATTCTATTATAGCCTCCCATTAAATATTCAAGAGGAGGACATATGGTTGAACTCTAAGAACGTCGAAACCAACATCCACATGCAAAAATATGGTCGAAAGTATGATACTCATCAAATAGTCATATATTCCAACACCACAACACTCCTGAAATTAGTATCCCATCAGCTTATGCTCCAAGTCGAACATTGGAAATGAGGCTATCATTCTTAGTTGTCTTATTCGATCAAATTTTCACTATCTTGGGTAGTCGATGATAAAATGAGAAGAAGAGAATACAGAGAAAGAGCAGAGAAGAAATAGTATTCAGTATATTAGGTATATTAGGAAAAGAGTACGAAATGCAAGTAAACGAGTACAATAGAAAAGGGAAACTAGCTGAAATAAATAGGCTCAAGCAAATCAAGAAATGATAGTATAGCTGGCCAAGACAACTGGCAGTGTATAGTCTGAGTGTTGAGGTTACATTATATTTAACACTCCCTCTTAAACTCAATAGTTACAAACATCAGCACTGATGATGCCCAAGTGTTGTCTCTAAAAATAAAAAATGGATTTTCCCAATGGCTTTGTGAAGATATCTGCAAGATGATCTCGAGAGCCATAGAATTGAAGTGCAATATCACCATTATTGACTAGCTCGCGGATGAAGTGAAAGCGAGTGTCAATGTGTTTTATTTTCTTGTGAAACACATGATTTTTGGATAGAGCAATTGTTGAGGTGTTGTCACAAAAGATAGGAGTTGGATCCTTTTCTATATGTGACATATCTTTCAATATTCTTCTCAGCCACACAGCTTGACAGGAAGTTGAAGTAGAAGTGTGTTGGCAGCCATATTAATCTCTATCTTTTCTACAAGCTGGCTACACAAGGTTTTCATACCTTCATTAATCATTTCAATTGTTTAAATGATCTCATCATTCTTCACTTTTTGCACACCTGCTTTTCATTTTCATTTTCACGACTGCAAGCATGAAAACGTACAGTTGGGATTCATGTTGATTGAATTAAAACGATATTTTGGATTGTTATGAACCCATTTGTTTATGTGGTCATAACTCTTTTACCTCCAACTCACCACTGGTCACACAATTATCAAAACACCAAACCACCACTCACTTTGCATTTGACTATTGTTAATATGGTTTCGATTTATGAATTCATTGATGCAATCATTATTTGATATTTTGGTGTCTTTGATCAAATCGTTGATGCAATGGTTTTATTTGAACACATTAATTTTGGGGTTGAATCATTGGTGCAATGTTTGACATATTGGTTTCTTTTAAATCATACAAATGCCATTGTTTTTGGATCATGTTTTGGTTATGTATTTCATGGTTTTCAATGGTTATGTGATAATCCATTTGACTTGTTGTTTACAATGCCTTTGATATACATTGTGATTTGAATGAAACTCTTCACCAAGGCGTCGTCGATTGTACAACTAACATAATAGTTTTGCATGGTCCCAAATTACTACACCACCCTCGTACGCATGAGCATTAATGCTCTGTTTTTCATTTCGGGTTGCCTTTGCTTTGTGTTGGGGAAGCTTTGGGAAAATGGTGTTGTGTCTACCCTATCAAACCCTCTCACCAATTACCCCATTGATTTTGTGCTACTAGTCATGGCCCCTGTAGTGCAAATTCAACCCCATGGTGTCCAGACTTTGTTATTGTTTGATAGTGCCAGAGAAGACTACTTAGGCTAACCCCGTAATTGCATCCCAGAGACACGTTTTTTCGTGATCGTTTCTGAGCAAACGGTTTTGAATTAGATCAAACCCTTGAAAACCCAGAACCGAAAGTAGCCCCTTTACCTTCATTGTGAGCGGTTCCCTCCGAAATTGGGTTATTACAAAGATATAGCTCGTCCTTTAGAGGTCAAATCTCATATTTTCTTCATGGTTGAAAGGTGCGTTTTGGTCTGTTTGCATTTGCTGAAACGTTTATTACTTCTCCAGGCCTGTGCCTTACAACCCCTCTCACTCGTCCTGCCATTCCCCCTCCTACACTCTTGCCCCCTGTTGAACCCTTGATCAATCCAAAGATTTTCAAGCAGCCTGTCAACAGGCTCTGTTGTCTTTAAAAACATAGGAGCAGCCACTGCCATTATCAATTCAAAAATAGCTTGATTAAAATGAATCCCTGAATCTGAGGTATGGTATTTTAAGAGTGATTTTAAAATGATTTTGTTTGTGTTAAATTAGCATATAGGATTTGTTGGCTCAGATCGCATCTGTTTCTGTTTTGATTGAATGATTGAAACACGATTCTGTTTATAATAATAATTAGCTACAGAATCATGAGACTCTATAGCTAGTCATTAAAAATTGAATTTTTTCTGATTTTACAACTAAATCGCAAACTGAAATCGTCTATTTTTGTGCATTTACAGGTACACACGAATTTTAGAGGAGATTGGATCAACTGTCGCATCTTTGAACATGCTTTTTCTTTACATAGTTTTGGATTAGGTTGTTAGTTTTAGATAGGAACAGGAATTTGGGAGATTGTATTCCCATAATTTTTGCAACAGTTTGATAATTTCCACAAGGAATGTTTGATCCTGTGGCCTTTTTATATGTATTATTTTTGTAAACAAAGAGGATCGTTGCTTGGGAGCAGAGACTATGGATTGATTATTCAGACTGAAATGAAAGTGGATGTTTGTACGACTTTAGCTTTCAATATATCATACTTTTATTTCATGTTTTGTTCATTTCAATTTGTAATCAAATTATTGACTACTTTAGATATCATAATTTGTTACAAGTTGATGTGATGCGATTTAAATAGTGTCCATATTTGATGTCTCTCATTCTACATACAACAATTATCTTGTTTCAATTTAATGAACAAAAGGTTAATCTTCTTTGTTAAATGAGTAGCTATATACAAATCTTTGCAGTGGGATTTATCTTAATGTGATTATTTGTAAACTATAAAATTGTTGTTGATGTATCCTTTACATGTTCTGTCGTTAGCATTCAAAAGCGTTGTTGCTTCGTGTTTACATGAAGTATTCGAAAATCTGGTGCGGGTTGGCCTCATTGAACAGTGAACGCAAATGCCTATGTACAGGACAAGTAGGAGACGGTAATTTCAGGTCAGCTTGCTATTTTTTTTAATAGTTTAATTAATATAACAATTCTCTATAGTTTAGGTAGATATATAATATAGATTGTTATTTTTATTGCTCAGTTAGATAGCTGTCATTTCACTTCTTGCTTATGAAAGTTATAAAAAATAAAAAATATTGAACAATAGCTTTTACTGTCAATTCATACATGATTTTCGCAGGTTTTAGATCAAAAGTTTGCAATTTATGAATACTATACATATAATAGAAATATAAATATATCTATGCATTGTATATTTAATAAGTAGAATTATTATTCTGTTAGCCAATAAAAATGTAAATATATATTAGATTTGTATATAGGTTGCAGTAGTTGTTTTTCACTTAGATTAGTTTCTTTAGCTTAGTTTTTCTTTCACTTTCCTAGGACTTAGATCGGCTAACGGAGCCGCTAAACCCATTGGAGTGGATTAATCCAAATGGCTTGGGTTATTTAGACAACCCGAGACTGGATTCACTCCTCCAGTTGACGAGCGGTCAATTTCACCCATCAACAAATGGCGCTAGAAGGAGGGTCGAATGACAAGTTGGCCTTGTAGGAGCCTTTATTTTTAAATGTATTCAATTTCCCCATGGCTCCCCAAATCAATGTGTTGGAACATGCTTTCAACTTCTCATTACCCAATGTTCCCAACGAGACAGTATCTCACTTGTCCAAACTCACCTTTGATGGTGGAGGCAATATATCTTCTAAAGACCACCTTAACAAGTTTTGGTGCAAATGCATCAAACATGACATCTCAGATTTAAGAGTTTTATGCGGACTTTTCACTTTTACTTTTAGAGGTCGGATTAGACATTGGTTTGAATCCTTTACAGCATGTCACATTTTTTATTGGTTTCAATTTGTAGATGAGTTTCTAGATGCTTTTGAAATTTATGATTTCGATCAATTATGTGGAGAATTTCATACTTCATTAATCAATGGTGATTCATCTTCAGAAGACTTTTTGACAAGAGTCTATCATATCCTCTGTAAATTTAATCTCGATGACATGTCATTTGCATTAAGTCTCTTTTGTGATGCTTGCATGCCTTCCATCCAGTCATATTCAAGCACGAACAAAGAACCAATTGTAAATCCTATCACTCAACTGCAAGAACAATTCTCTTCGCAAGAAGAGAAGAATCCTTCCAACAATGTTGAACAAGCTAGGGAGGTAGAATCTATTGACCAGGTTTTTAATGACAACCAAATTGGTTTTTCCTTTGAATTATTGTATTTTAAATCTATGACCAGTATGGAAGAATTTTTGTTTCTAGCTCAAGGTGAATATCCTCATTCTTGTAACTCATGCTCTAATCAACATTTAAAATCAGTCATTGAAGAACACTTAAGTGACGAAAATCGTCTTGAATGTTCTAGTACTCCTATGAAACTGATTAAAGAAGAAGATATGCAACTAGAAGAAGAAACTTTAAACCTTTGTCTTCAAAATGCACTTTGTTCATAGGAAAGACTAGATGTTTGTCACATAAATTTTGAATTATCTATCACACAAAAGGCAAATCCAGATGATGATATCATGTTGAGGTATTCGTCACCAAAATAGAGTAAGGGTTTTAAAGAAGGTGAAGAGAAATCTTTTGAGAATACCATTGTTAATTCAAGAGATTCTTTTCATGTGCTTATGTCTGATTCCTTTTATTATTTATATCTTGATCTCTTCCTAGACTCTGTTGGACTTGACACCTTACTTACAACATCCTACTCTTTTCCGCCACAATCATATCTTTTCAATATTCTAAATTTTGGTGAAATTAATTCCGAGCATAACATTGATAAAACCGGATTTGACGCTTGTTCACTTTCATCACTCACATGGGAAAAATACATGTTGCGAGATGATTTTACACAGTTTATTGTTGAAAAGGAAAATGCATTATATTTTATGGAGATCAAACATTCTAAGTTGCATATTCGTTCTTTAATTAGCTTGAATCTTAATGTTTATGCTTCACATTTTGAAATGATCAATTTCATCAAAGGAAACATTCAAACCAATGATCTAATTGATTGCACAAATCCTCCTCTGATGAGTTTCCCATTGATATATTCATTTCATCAAAGTCATGGTTTTCATCCTCATTTTTGTGATAGGATCTTAGGATGGCTTGAATATTCATATATAAAAAAAAATCATAATAAATATAAAGTTGTGCTTGCTTTCTTTTTACCTATGGAAGTAGGTGTGACATATTTCTTTTAGATCCTCCATGTGAAGAAATTAATGAACACTTAGAGAATTGTCAAGAGGATGGGGCATTTCAGCCTTGGCTGATGGTTATTTCATTTCCTCGTAATCTTGACAAGTTTTTCAAACCTACTTATACTCGCCCATGCCATTATGACCCTTATCACGACAAGATTGCACAATGGCTGGAGGATTCATACATCAAGTATATTCCAGGGAATGGTAAGATCATGCTTACTTTGTTTTTAGATGATGATTATGAAGGTAAGTCTAATATGTTTATGTCATTTGTTGATATATTACCATTCTTATTAATAATGTTTGATTTTGTTTCCATTGCAGGATTGGAGTTACTCTGATGGCTACATTAGAAGCATGACTTCACGTAGTATCTTGATTTGTTTAATAGTTAGGGTAGGTTTAGGAATAGGTTTTCCTTTCAGTTGTATTTCTCACTATTTCTCTTTGTAATAATGCATTCATGAATGAAAGTGGGCGCACCATGAGAACCATAATACGGTTGTTGTCAGGGAACTCCCCTTGATCCTTTTCTCTTTACTTTTAGTTGAACATTTATTTTAAAAACGCAGTATCGTCATGAAAATCTTAAATGGAAAGTAAAGAGATAAATAAATCTGAATCAACCCTGACCCAAGATTACACGAGTAAGACTTCTTTCCCATCAAACAGGATTTTCCTACTTTCTTTCAGTCTCCCAAGGGATTTGTTGCATGAGGTTTTTAGATGCACGTTCTGTACATATTTTTTTTGTTTGGATTTCTTTTCTTTCAAATCTTTCTTCGTTGGTGTGTTTTGGTTTCCTTTTATGCTTATCGGTCTTTCTTTTGAAATACACATGCCTGCACCATGAACCATTTCAGACAAAGAGAATAGAAAAATTGCTCCTCTAAAATAACTAATGAAGATTGTTAAAACATCAATCATGATATTCTTCTGAAATTTATAGCCATGTTGAAGAAAGTTGGTTGCTTGAAAGACGTTTCTTGATTTCAATCTGTAATTGAAGCTTTTCATGATCATCTATTTCTTCTTACAGTGTCCCTGTTCCTTAAGAGAACAACTCAGAAGATGTCTCCCTACCTTCGAAGGTCGGTCTACCAATAAACCATCTCTAGATCTTAATGAAGGACAGTTAAAGAATTCTCTCAAGGTCTGTAATTTATTGAAATATGTCCAAAATATCACAATTTTCAGCGTCACCCCTCTCGATTAAATATCTTTAAAAAAAAACAAATAAATCATTAAAGAGTTGTGGGAAGTGCTTGTAAACCCACCGGGATACTGAACAGGTCTGTTGGCAGCAAGTAAATGCATGCATGACGCCAAGATAACTTCGTCAGGGTACTAAATAGGCTCGCTGGCAGCGAAGCAATGTCGGGTATATGAAAATTTTCAGATATGGAATCTCTTGACCTTAAATGTCCTTCATTCTAATCTGGAACTTCCTGGCAGGATACGGGTATTGGAGTGGGTTAAATGGCAACCCTGTCGAGGCTATGGATGCCTACTGGCAGCAGTGGCTCTGTCAATAGTATTGGAGATTTTAACCTTAATATCGTGACTCGCTTTTGTTTAGATCATCATCAGTTTTCATCTTTTAAATAACAAGAAATATGAAACTGGAATTTTTTATGATTGATGATGATATTCAAACGATTTTCCGGTTGTTCTCGAGTTGGAATTTTTCTCATTATCCTAATCTGGACTTTGTCATTTAGCAGAGATAACTTCTTCTACCAGTGTGTCGCCATTGTTGGCATCCATATTAATCTCTATCCTTTATACAAGCTTCATACACAAGGTTTTCATACCTTCATTAATCGTCGCAACTATTTAAATGATCTCATCATTCTTCACTTTTTGCACGCCTGCTTTTCATTTTCATTTTCACGACTTCAAGCGTGAAAACCTACAGTTGGGATTCATGTTGATTGCATTAAAATGATCTTTTGGATTGTTATGAACCCATTTGTTTATGTGGTCATAACTCTTTTACCTCCAACTCACCACTGTCACACAATTATCAAAACACCAAACCACCACTCACTTTGCATTTGACTATTGTTAATATGGTTTTGATTTATGAATTCATTGATGCAATGGTTATTTGATATTTTGGTGTCTTTGATCAAATCATTGATGCAATGGTTTTATTTGAACACATTAACTCTGGGCTCGAATCGTTGGTGCAATGTTTGACATATTGGTTTCTTTTAAATCATACCAATGCCATTGTTTTCGGATCGAGTTTTGGTTATGTATTTCATGGTTTTCAATGGTTATGTGATAATCCATTTGACTTGTTGTTTACAATGCCTTTGATATACACCATTGTGATTTGAATGAAACTCTTCACCAATGCATCGTCGATTGTACAGATGACATAATAGTTTTGCATGGTCCCAAATTACTACACCACCCTCACACACATGAGCATTAACGCTCTGTTTTGCATTTCGGGTTGCCTTTACTTTGTGTTGGGGAAGCTTTGGGAAAATGGTGTTGTGTCTACCATGTCAAACCCTCTCGCCGATTACCCCGTTGATTTTGTGCTGCTATTCATGGCCCCTATAGTTCAAATTCAACTCCATGGTGTCCTGACTCTGTTATTGTTTGATAGTGCCAGAGAAGACTACTTCGGCTAACCCCGTAATTGCCTCCCAGAGACACATTTTTATGATAGCGTTTTTGAGAAAACGGTTTTGAATTAGATCAAACCCTTGAAAACCCAGAACCGAAATTATCCCCTTCATCTTCACGATGGGAGGTTTCCTTAGAAATTGGCTTATTGCAGATATATAGCTCATCCTTTAGAGATCAAATCTCATATTTTCTCCGTGGCTGAAAGGTGCGTTTTGGTCTGTTTGCATTTGCTGAAATGTTTATTACTTCTCTAGGCCTGTGCCTCATAGCCCCTCTCACTCGTCCTACTATTCCCCCTCCTACACTCTTTCTCCCTATTGAACCCTTGATCAATCCAAATATTTTCAAGTAGCCCGTCAACATGCTCTGTTGTCTTTAAAAATGTAGGAGCAGCCATTGCCATTATCAATTCGAAAATAGCTTGATTAAAACAAATCCCTGAATCTAAGGTATGGTATTTTAAGAGTGATTTTAAAATGATTTTGTTTGTGTTAAATTAGCATATAGGATTTGTTGGCTCAAATTGCATCCGTTTTTGTTTTGATTGAATGAATGAAATGCGATTCTATTTATAATAATAATTAGCTACAGAATCGTGAGACTCTGTAGCTAGTCGTTAAAATTCAAATTTTTTCTGATTTTACAACTAAATTGCAAACTGAAATCGTGTATTTTTGTGCATTTACAGGTACACACGAATTTTAGAGGAGATTGGATCGACTGCGGAATCTTTGAACATTTTTTTTATTTACATAGTTTTGGATTAGGCTGTTAGTTTTAGATAGGAACAGGAATTTGGGATATTGTATTCCCATAATTTTTGCAACAGTTTGATAATTTCCACAAGGAATGTTTGATCCTGTGGCCTTTTTATATGTATTATTTTTGTAAACAAAGAGGATCGCTGCTTGGGAGCAGAGACTATGGATTGATTATTCAGACTGGAATGAAAGTGGATGTTTGTACAGCTTTAGCTTTCAATATATCATACTTTTATTTCATGTTTTGTTCATTTCAATTTGTAATCAAATTATTGACTACTTTAGATATCATAATTTGTTACAGGTTGATGTGATGCGATTTAAATAGTGTCCATATTTGATGTATCTCATTTTACATACAACAATTATCCTATTTCAATTTAATGAACAGAAGGTTAATCTTCTTTGTTAAATGAGCAGTTATATACAAATCTTTGCAGTGGGATTTATCTTAATGCGATTATTTGTAAACTGTAAAATTGTTGTTGCTATATCCTTTACTTGTTCTGTCGTTAGCATTCAAAAGTGTTGTTGCTTTGTATTTACGTGAAGTATTGGAAAATCCGGTGTGGGTTGGCCTCATCAAACAGTGAACGCAGATGCCTATGTACAGGACAAGTAGGAGATGGTAATTTCAGGTCAGATTGCTATTCTTTTTAATAGTTTAATTAATATAACAATTATCTGTAGTTTAGGTAGATATATAATATAGATTGTTAATTTTATTGCTCAGTTAGATAGTTGTCATTTCACTTCTTTCTTATGAAAGTTATAAAAAATCAAAAATACTGAACAATAGCTTTTATTGTCAATTCATACATGATTTTCGCAGGTTTTCGATTAAAAATTTGCAATTTGTGAATACTGTACATATAATAGAAATATAAATATATCTATGCATTGTATATTTAATAAGTAGAATTATTATTCTATTAGCCAATAAAACTGTAAATATATATTAGATATGTATATAGGTTGCAGTAGCTTTTTTTCACTTAGATTAGTTTCTTTAGCTTAGTTTTTCTTTCACTTTCCTAGGACTTAGATCGGCTAACGGAGCCGCTAAAACCGTCGGAGTGGATTAATCCAAACGTCTTGGGTTATTTAGACAACCCCGAACCGGATTCACTCCTCTAGTTGATGAGCGGTCAATTTCGCCCGTCAACAAAGCGACATACTCTACCTCTACAGAAGATATTGATACAATTGGTTGCTTCTTTGATTCCCATGAAATCAGGTTCATGCCCAGGTGAAAAACATGTCTTGAGGTGCTTTTCCTGTCATCTAGGCTGCCTACAAAATCACTGTCTGTGTAACTAGAGAGATGATTATCATCAGATTTAGTGTACAATAATCCAAAATTGAGAGTTCCTGCAACATATCTCAGAATTCGTTTCGCCATCTTCCAGTGAGAATCTTTGGGGGATTCCATGTATCTGGAAACAAGGTTGGCTTCATACATAATATCAGGCCTAGTTGTTGTAAGATACAACAAACTGCCTACTAAACTTTTGTACAGGGTAGGGTCCACTATAGGGCCTTCATCTTTCTTACTCAATTTTGTGTCTGGGGGTATAGGGGTTTTTGTTGGATTGCATTCTTCCATGCAAAATCTTTTGATGATGTCTGTTGCATACTTTTTCTGATAGACAAAAATTCCTTTGGTTGATTGATCAACCTCAATCCCCAAAAAATATTTCATTATGCCATTATCTGTCATCTCAAACTCAAATTGCATGGCATATTTAAAATTGGTTAATTCAAGATTTCAAGTATATATCATGTCATCAACATATAAACATACAATCAAAATTTTACTGTGTTAATCTGTTTTGGTGTAAAGAGTTGGCTCATTTTGGCTTCTGCTGAAACCACTTTTGATCAGGTAAGTGTCAATCCTATTGTACCAAGATCTTGGAGCTTGCTTTAAGCCATATAAGGCTTTCTTCAACCGATATACTTTGGTTGGCTGCTCTTGGACTTCAAATCTAGGTGGTTGATTGACATAAACTTCTTCTTCTATGAAACCATTCAAGAAAGATGACTTGACATCCATCTGGTATACTTGCCATTTGTGTTGGGATGTTATGGCCAATAGAGTCCTTATAGTGTCTAATCTTGCTACTGGAGAAAAAATTTCACCACAATCAGTACCTGGTTGTTGTGAGAATCCTTTGGCAAAAAGTCTTGCCTTGTGTTTTTCAATCTGCCCTTTTTCATTGAGTTTAGTTTTGTAAACCCACTTGACACCAATACTCTTCTTGTGTTTAGGAAAATCAACAAGATTCCATGTCTTGTTCTTCTCAATGTAGTCAATTTCTTGGTTCATGGATTGAACCCAATGTGGCTCCTTAGTTGCTTCTTTAAAATATGTAGGTTGACATGACATTAAGCCAAAAAAGTTGTGTTGTTCAATGTCATCCAACTACTAATGGATTTCTCTCAAACTTTGAGTTCTTTGATTTTGAATTTCAGAGGATGAGTCTCTGCTGGAAGTTGAGTTATTCTGAGAGTTTTCATCTTGTCCTTGTACCTGCAATCTTGGAAGAGCAGGTTGAGGTATTGGCTGTCCTGAATTTTCTGCGTTTTCAGGACTGGACAACAATGGATTTTGACTATCCATTTGCTGATTTTCAGATTTGTTCTAGAGTTGATTTTCCAAAAATTTTACATCTCTGCTGAGAATTAGTTTCTTTGAGATTGGATTGTAAAGTTTGTAAGATTTAGATGTTTCACTGTATCCAGTAAAGATACATTTCTCACTTCTATCATCCATTTTCTTCCTTAATTCGGAAGGTATGTGAGTGTATGCTATGCATCTGAATGTCCTTAGATGCACAACATTTAGCTTTTTCCCACTCCATGCTTCTTGAGGGACTTTCATATTTAGACTTGTGGTTGGAGATCTATTCAAGAGATAAGCTAAGTATGCTACTTCTTCAGCCCAAAAAATATTTGACAAACATTTCTCTTTGAGTAGGCTTCTTTCCATGTTCATTATTGTCTGGTTTTCTCTTTCAGCCACTCCATTCTGCTGTGGAGTATACCTACCTATAGTTTGCATGATAATGCCTTGTGATTTGCAGAAATTTTCAAATTCATTGGAGTTGTATTCTCCTCCTCCATCGGACCTGAGAGATTTTATATATTTGCCACTCTGTTTTTCAGCTTCTGCTTTGAATTCTTTGAATTTTGCAAAAGTTTCAGACTTGTGTCTGAGAAAATAGATCCAGATTTTCTTGCTAAATTCATCAATAAATGTTAGAAAGTAAAAGCTACCACCTATTGATTCTGTTTGCATTGGTCCACATAGGTCATTGTGAACATGTTCAAGATGTTGTTTGGCTTGAGTGGAGGATTGTGGAAAACTACTTCTCTTATGTTTTCCAAGTATGCAACACTCAAATGGGGAATTTTGTTCTATGAAGATTGGAAGACCTTTGACCATGGAGTGCTTCTGTAGAATACTGATCTTTGAAAGGGTAGATGTCCAAATCTTGTATGCCAAACCATAGTTTCATTGGGGGTGTATGCACTTTGGGCATATGTTTGGATCAGATTTGTCATTCCAAGGGTCAGGGGAAACATCCTATTCTGAGTCATGTGGATTTCAGAAATCAATTTTTTGCAAGGATCTTTATCATATATACTGCAAGATGCTCCCTCAAAAAGTACCTTATAGCCATGTTCAATGAGTTGTCCTACACTTAGCAGATTATGTTTCAGATCTGGAACATGATAAACATTGTTTATGTCTTTCTTTACATTCTGTTTAGTAAGAATAGGTACAGTTCCTTTTCCTTGAAATTTGACTAAGGAGTCATTTCCAAGTGTAATATCAGATGAGATTGATGAATCAATGCATGAAATTAAATATTTGTTCCCTGTCATGTGATTGATGCATCCACTATCCAGCAGCCAGATATCTTTAGGTTGTTCTTCAGTCTTGTGACATGAGAGAAACATACCTCCTAAGGTTTCTCCCATATGAGAGTTGATCTGCTTGCTTCTTCCTGCATTCAGATTCATAGTGCCCATACTTTTTACAGTAATAGCATTGTATGCTTGATTTTTCATTTGATCTTCTCCCTCTACCTCTTTGAGGCTGGAAATTCTGATTCTGGTGTTGTTGTCTGTGACCTTGGAAATTTTGATTCGGGTTCTCTTGTTTGTTACCTCCACTTGAGTGTCGGTTACTTGTAATGGTCCCCCGTCCTTGGTGACCTCTACCTCTTCCTTTGACTCTCCCTCTACTGAAGGATAATTGAGTTTTGAAGGCATTGGCGATTGACTCATCTGTGAGATGCAGTCTGGTCTCATGTGTCACCAGGGAACCAATTAGTTCATCTGTTGAAAAACGTGACAGATCCTTGGATTCAAGGATTGTTGTAACAACCATTTCAAATTTATTTGGTAAACTTCTGAGGAATTTCTCAACAATGTGTTGATCAGGGATGGCTTCACCAATCAATCTGATCTGGTTCATGATTCCCATGACTCTAGTCATAAACTGATCCACATTTTCAGACTCTGTCATTCTTAAAGTCTCTAATTACATCCTCAAGGTCTGAAGTTTGACTATTTGACCTTATCATTTCCTTGGTAGGTTGATTTAAGGATGTCCCATGCCTGTTTTGAAGTACCAACCCCTATGATTTTTGAGAAAATTGAGTCATCCACTGAATTTTGAATCCAAAATTTGGCTTTATTCTCTCTGTCCCTCTATGTTGCATGAGCAATTCTCTATTGGTTCATCATGGCGGAAAGGTCTATTGGATCTGGTTCCACATATCGAAGATCCACTGGATCCTAGCACTCTTGTTCTTGCAAGAAGGATCTCATTTGAAGAGACCAAAACTCATAATTCTTTCTAAGAAGAATCGGACCTTGAGTTGGTCCTAAATTGCTAGACGTGGCCATCTTTAAAGAATTTTAACAAAACAGAAAAGAAATTGTTGGAAAAATTTTGTGTTTACCTATTTCCTGCACGTAAAACCAGGTCTTCTAAGTTCTTGTAGTGACTTCAGAACTTCACGATTCGGGATTTCGCGAGTCTCGACTTTGGGCGACTTCAGCCTTTCACACTTTGGGACTTCGGGACTCTTGTATACGAGTCCTCCAATGTCTTGTCTCCCCAAATCCCAGTCGTTGAAATGACGAAAAACACTTAACAACCCTATATTGGCCCTTAGCCTCCATCTATGTGACCATGACCAGTTACCATGTGCCTAATCATTCAAGCGCTACTGGCTTTTCGTGATTCGGGGAATTGCGATGCAAGCACTTTGCCGGTTCTTTGTTCCTCAAAATACTGAAACCTGAAATATCCTGGCATCTATCCTTCTTGAATGCCTTTTTGGTATTTCACGTTTCAGAACTTCGTGAATCCTGCTACTCCAATTCCTGACCCTTCGAACTTCCAGTATCTGAAATACCGAAGTACCGAATTCCGAAATGTCGAAACTCCACCCCTGCGGGAGATCAACGGTTGTGAGCCTCCCCTAATCCGGCGACTCATATCCTTTTAGGATTTTTTGGGTCAAGAGTCCTAAACTCTTACCCTTTTCAGTCCCAATAGTTGAAATGCCGAAATGTTCCTTTCAGGGATTTCCCTGAAACCTTGAACGCTGCCATGTGTCCTCCTTGTGGACAGTTACGATGTTTTCGGGAATTCGTGAGCCAACACTTCTTGTCTTCCGACTCTTCTTCCTTGATCTCCCAGTACCCAAAGTCCCGATAGATTTAGATCTCCTTTCACGATTTTGGGAATCAGGACTTCTTGTCTCACGACTCCTGCCTCCTTGATCTCCCAGTACCCAAATTCCCGGTAGATATAGATATTCAACACCTATCCTTCAATATGGATGGCTCACGATCCTTTTGGGATTTTGTGGATTGCGAAGTCAAAGGACTCCACTTCCTTTTGCTGAGATGAATTTTAAACCTCACGCACCTTTCCTAGATCCGACGGCTCACAGACCCTAGTCTATTTTGATCCAGTGGCTCTCATGCCACCGTGCTCTGGATCCAACGGTCTGGATTCCTTCAGGATTTCCCAAATCGGGACTTCTATGGTAGTGACTTCATGACCCCTTGCTGCTCCAAGTTTGAAATTCCACCCCACATTTTCAGGATTTCACGATTCGTCTATACTCTTGTGCGTTTTAGAGGACTAAACCTTGTGCACTTTTCCAGGATCCGACGGTTATTAGTCCTTTGCGCAAAATCTGATGGCTGAAAAGCTTTTTCCTTTTCTGTGCTCTCCTCATCCTTTCTGAACTCGATTAGCACCTCAGATATGTTAGCAAGACTGATCTTATAGCTGTGTCTATCTGTCCTTTGCTCCTTTAGTGTGTTCTTTGCTGCTTCTACAAAGAATTTCTCCTGAGGAAGGAAATTCATGAATCTTTCATGAATTTGAAATAATTTCACAAATTCTTTGAGTGTTTCTTCCCTTTGCAACAATATTTCACTAATTTGAAGGCATTTTCAAGAGATCTTTAGATGTTTCTTCCTTCTGCAGCAATATTTCACAATTTTGAAAGAATTTTGAGAGCTCTTTAGATGTTTCTACCTTCTGCAACAATCTTTCACAAATTTGAAAGAATTTCTTTGAATTCTTCAAATGTTTCTGCCTCCTGCAGCTCTGACTCCTCAATATTTTGAGTGTATTGCGCTCTTCTTCCTCGTGTGTGCTTTCTGCGACAATCTTTTGAGCGGATGGCAGACTATAGATTTCTCTCCAGGATTTGTGAAGAATCTTATGTTCTATGCTTTCGTACACAATGTAAGCTCTGCGTTGTTGAGGATCGGGTTTCTCTCTAGACTGTGTGAAGAGGCTTACTGTTGAAGCTCTGATACCATGATAAAATGAGAAGCAGAGAATACAGAGAAAGAGAAGAGCAGAAATAGTATTAAGTATATTAGGTATATTAGGAAAAGAGTACAAAATACAAGTAAAAGAGTACAATAGAAAAGGGAAAATAGATTAGCTAAATAGGCTCAAGCAAATCAAGAAATGATAGTACAACTGGCCAGGACAACTAGCAGTGTACAGTCAGACTGTTGAGGTTACATTATATTTAACAGTTGACAATTCTTCCTCTTATTGTTTGACTGCTCCAAAATTTGTTTCTCTACAGATCAAAATATTTTTCTCATTATTGGATTCAACATCCATCGCTTTCATGAGGTAGTCCATTGAAAAGTTGGTCATCTTCTTTCGAGCATATAGAAATGCAAGGTTTGACCCTATATATATATATATATATATATATATATATATATATATATATATATATATATATATATATATATATATATATATATATATTGTTGGATGACATTAATGTCTATGATGCGTTTGATAAACCCTAGCGACACACCTCTCATCAAACATGGATCATCCCGTAGTCGATTTTCCTCCATACTTTATTTTGGGTTGATGGTACTCATTGAATAGACTCGACTCCAATGCGTATATAGTTTCTCATAGATTTAGATTCTATTGAATCTCTCTTTTCTCTCGTTCTGGTATGTGTAATTTATGACTACATTATTCATGCTTCAAGTAGCATTGGTAGTGGGAACTCAGAATGTTATTCTCTCGGGTGATTGTATTTCCATTTCCATTTATCTAATCAACAAATGATTCCAACTCGACTTCTCATCGAGGAAGTGGACATGTAGGCTCCTCATAGGTGAACGAATGATAACCTTCTCTTCATGGTGATAGTTCTAATAGAAGAAAAACCCTAGCGCACTTGTGGAAAATCATGAATATAAGACACAATAATTCGCTTGTTTTTCTCCAGTGATTTAATAATTTCATACCATATGAGGACAGACTTATTCCATAAGGTGCTTAATTTTCTGCAAGGTAAAACATCCATAGTATTGTATGGCATCGACTCCTAGAGTGTAGTTGACCTTCCATGGTAGTCAGTCACCCAACTTAGTCGAAGTATATAATTTCATCAACAATGTAGCTCCAGGGATTCCATCGAGTTTGTCCTTATAGTAATGTTATACATACTATTCGTATCAAAACATAACAGCCAATGAGGAGTGATATTTACACAACTATTTCTTGGCACTTTCGACAGAAAAACATTCATAGCTCCAACAATGCTCCATGACCCATGCATTATAGTTTGTATGTCGACCAAGTGGAAGACTATAGTAATAATTCTCCCCCTATGGATAGGTTGAGTTCCCCTCACTTGGTTTTTCTACAAGTGAGATAGCCTCTAACAAATTTACACTATTATCCTCCTAACAAACCATTATATTTTCTTGCAGGAGGGTTAGATAGCCTCTAAAAAATTTACACTATTATCTTCCTAACAAACCAATCTATTTTCTTGCAGGAGGGTTAAAAGATAAGGATAAGAGGTGTGTGTATCTATTTTATGAAGTTTGTCTCTAGTAGTTGAGCTCCAATCCAAGAATCTCCCATTCGGAAGTATAACCTACAAGAATAAAGAAACCTTCTCCTACTACCATCTATTCTTAGGTAATAGCAACCCTACCTATTGATAATTTAGACAAAGTAATCAAATAGACAAGAAATGAATAATAAAGTATAAGAGAAATAGGCCAAGTTATTATATTAAATGAAAAGAATGAAGCTTACAACCTGATGATGTTGAAATCCTCCAAGCTTCTTTCTTCATCCCTTGAACATGGATCCAACTCAGCTTCTTCACAAAGAATGAAGCTTACAACTTGATGATGTTGAAATCCTCCAAGATTATTTTCTCATCCCTTGAACATGGATCCAACTCAGCTTCTTCATAAAAATTTGAATCTCTTTCAAAAGATCATAGGTTTGGCATGCTTCTTTTCCCATCCTCGCTCTCACTTTGAAATGGCCCGATTATATAGATTCATAGGAGCTTAACCACTTAGGTTAAATTAGGGACTTGGTTGAGAAAAAATGTATCTTGGTAAGGGATTAGTTAGCTTCATAACAAGGTTATTCCCATCATAGCATAAAATCCAAGTTTGAACTAATCGGATGACAAAACCAGGAAAACAACCCAAGAAGATCTTGGATTCTTCTTGAAATCTTCCCCTAGAATCATGCACTTTAACGTTATCAATATGGCTTCTCCACTAGAAGGGAAGATAGAGTGACCCGGTCTCTCCTCTAACACCATGTCAAGGGGATGGTCACTCACCCAGATTGAAAATGGGAGCAACCATGGTCAAACAGGACTGAGTGGAAAAGGCTAAATTGTTAGGGTTTAAAGGAGTCTTCTTCTTCTTTATGCTCAAGGGGATGTAATGGATCATTGATGCATGGTGTTGAGGTGGAAACACTTAGGAAAAGTGTGAAAAATAAAGTTTGACACTTAGCAGAATGGACCTTGTAATTTTACACACTAACGACACCGAGAAGATTGAAGTGTGACACATTAAAAACTTAGAAAACAAAAGTGCGGCACTTAGAAAAATGTGACAAAATGTTGTATAACAGATTCCCCCCAACGTGTGAGATCATACAAGAAAAATGATGGATGAAACACTTTGTAATAATGTGGAATCAAGGGATTGAAGTCAAAAGACCTGTCAGAAAAGAAAGTAAACATCCATCAATATAAATATATCATCTCCGAGGTAGGCATACCCATACTTGGAATAATCTAACTCAAAGCATGGTCATCCACCAATACACTGTGGATCCATGAAAGAACTGACTAAAGATATGGCCACCGAACATACAGTGTGGATCCATATCTCTATGACTCGATCAAAATGTAGCCACAAGATTGTACACAGTGGATCTACAACATGATGGAACATAGTCATAGACCAATACAACATGGATCTATGTCATAATATATATCACAAATTCATAATCTCCATCACAGTCTAAGGAAGGTATATAAAAAAATTGATTGTTTACTAGATAGTCCCCCGAGGGCCTTCAATCCCGATCCTAAATAGTAAAAGCCTAGCCATGTGAATAGATTCCTTGGCGTCGAACATGGTAGAAACCACTTGATTACAGGTCAGTGATGTAAATCATTAACAAGTGTGAGGGAAATCGCCAATGATGACAAACACTCTCAAGGTACTCTAAGTCATTCCATCGAATATGAATATATGATCTGAAGTCGAACACTTGTGGAATCGATCGATCAGGTGTCAATGATGTAAAACCCACTATCGAAAGTGAGTAAACATTACATTGAGGCCAAAAAAGAGATAAACTACCCCTCAATAGACATGCTTTCTAATTCACTTTAATGAGCGTGAAAAACAACAAGATCTCTCGACAATATTTTTTTTAAGGAGTTCAAAAAGAGTTTAAAGAGTTCTCTGTAATGAGGTCCTTTTTCATAAGGTGGTGCTTTTGAATATGAAAAAGAGATAAAATAAACATCGAAAGACATCCTTTCTAAACCTTTTAACAAGTGTGAAAGAAGACAAGTTCACTCGACAATCTTTTCAAGTTTAGAGAGTCTGAAAAGAGTTTAAAGGAGACTCCAAAGAGTTCCTTTTTCATATAGATTTGATGAGTTTGACAAATATATTAAAGTATATTCGATAACCTATTCTCATGTATTAACAAGCATTATAAAGAGAAAATACTGAGATCGGTAACTTATTATCATGTATTTACGAGCACAAGAAAGAACAAAGAATAAGCTCGTTCTAGACAATACTACTACATTATGATGGGAATGACCCCCAAGTGAGGATCACTCCTAGAATCGTGTCTCTCTAGAGGTTTTTTTCCTCCATATTGCATGGAAAAATCTAGTGGGTTTTCTCCAACATGATTCCCAAAGGATGGAGACCTTCCCCCTAAGCATCATTTCCTCTGACGACTTTTGTTCTTTCCCTGTTTAGGCGACTAGTTACTAATCATAACATCTTCACTAAGTGGAGGAAAATAAGGTTCAAGTAAGAGATATAGAGTGAGAATTGATTTGAATGGAGGGGGGTCTATTTCATTTGTTAACAATATTGACAGAGACAATGAACTATTCTCATCGAGACTAGTACTACCAAAGGATCAGATGATTCTAGGGATTTTCGCACCCAAGTCAAAATCATACTTAATGTGGAAACTTGTGGGATGATAGGAGCAGCTAAAGTAAAACCCCCCATGAGTGAGGAATCCTTAAGGATACCTACTCCTACAATCTCAAGACTAGAATGTCCTAGAAAAGGGACATCATTCATCAAAAAATTGTGGAGATATGGAGTTATATAGTCCAGTTGGTAAACGGTGATAATTTTTCCTTGATGGGGAAATTATAAGACATGAAACATTGTATATGTGATGACAATAATTGAATAGAACCAAATAAAACCAAGTAACAAATTGTAATCCAAGGGTGTGTCAACTACTTTGATATCCACTGAAATATTCTTACCCTTTAATGTCACAACGAAAGATTGAAAAAGTCCATGAGGTTGGAAACCACATCCATAAAATTCTTTCAAGGTTGTAGGAGCTTGACTAAGTTTAGGAGAACCAATATCTCTCCAACAAGATAGAGACATGGCATAGGTGGAGGCTCCCTCACCCAAAATAGTATGATGGATTTTCTTTCCACCAACAAAAATTTGAATTTGGATTGATAAGTGGTGGGACAACCTCTCCTTAAAACGATCCAGATTAATTATGATCACATTCAACTCCTATGGATCCATAGCTCCATGGATGACAACAGGGTTCTATGTTGTCTTGGATAGTTCTATAGAAATTTGAGGGATGACAAAGCACAAGGCGCCTACACCAAATATTCAACAATGTTGTAGTTTTGGGGAGCACGAGAATTTGGATTAAATGTCACTTTTCAAGTTATACTCTTGGGAGGGTGAAACACCGTGTCAGAGTTTGGCTTATCAATCTGAAGAGGATTGAAATATGGAAAAGGAGTGGAAGTGGAGGGCCGATCTACAACCTTTCCCTTAGTATGATCAGTTGGAGGAGTGTCATAAGTGTTTGCTTGATTTTTCACATTAACCTCCTTAAACATGTACACCTCAGAGGTGTCTGATGAAGCATCCCCTTGGTGGGAATGACCTATGTTTCCCCCTTATGGAGGGGCATGATTTTTTGCAACCAAATTTTGTTGTTGAATCGGTTGGGAGGTACCCTTCAGAAATTTTATGACCACCTCATGATGAGGATAATATTTCATGTAGTGGTATTCCTCACAAATAATATAAGGAAACTTAGGCTTCCTAGTCAATTGAGTATCATCAGACTTAGGATTATCCTAGTAGTTAGAAAATTTCTTGGATCTACCCTTGTTATTCTTCTTAACTCCTGGTTGTCGAGATGAAGTGGATTGGACTGCATTCACCTCAGAGGTTTGAGCAAGATCAAAAGTATTCTTGGCATTCAAAATGGAACTTGGTTATGGAAAAAAAAAAATTGGATCCTTCAATGGACGAGGAGTGTTAGAGATCAAATCATAAAGTGTGTTGGAATGGGAGTAGACCAAGTCCAAATATTGTGCATGGCTCATAGACTGCTCCTTAGTAACAACGTTTCCCATGGAAACATCATAGGTAATGGGATGCAAGAGAGACTTTGTACACCAATCTACAAGGAGTTTGTCTGGGATGGGAGCTTTAATCAACCTTATTTGTCTTCTCCACTCATGAATATTATTGGATATGTGGGTGGAAGAGGATTTCTAGAGTGAATTCAAAATCTCGGTATCGGTCTCATACCATATGGGAAGCTGAAAATGTGTCAATTAAACCATGGCAAGAGAATTAAAGTCGACAAAGGAGTTATGCAGTATCTCAATATACATTTCTTTGTGGCACCTGTAAGTGTTCTCTGAAAAAGCCTAAGATGGATTGAATCATCCATCAAAGAGTTGGAATAACATCATAAATGAAAAGTCATAAAATTATTGTTAACATCTTCTCTAGGTTTTTCATCGAATTTCGGTATGTTGGACAGTAATTTGGTAGGGATGGTAGGCCAAAACAGAGCATGTTGGATAGGATCGTTGGTCAAACGTGATAGATCTAGAAGATTTAATGTATCCAAAATTGTAAGTTGTCGGTTGGCCTATGGATACTGGTGGTAATTGTATGGCATGGGAACACCAGTAGGACCATATCCAGGTTTTGAAAAGATGGAAAAGCTAGATGGTCCTCCCATATATGGTGGTTGTCCAGGTTGTCCACCCATGAAAGGGGGTTGTCCTAATTTTCCACCCATATAAGGAAGTTTTCCTAGTTGTCCACCCATACATTGTGAATGGAAAAATAGACCTCCTATGTACTGTGATTAACCTAATCCCCCCCCGCCCCCCATGTATTGAGGTTGAGGGGACTATTTCGTTGGAATGATGGGGTTTACGAATTCAAAGGGAAACGTTCATAGAATAAGAATGCTCGTCAAATTGGTTTGAACCAAAAAGGGTTAGAAAAACATGTAAATGGATGTCAAGGATACAAGAGAGATTTTGTAAACCAATATGCAAGGAGTTGGTGTGGGATGGGAGCTTTAATCAACCTTCTTCATCATCTCCACTCATGAACATGATTGGATATGTGGGTGGAAGAGGATTTCTAGAGTGAATTCAAAATCTCAGTGTCAGTATCATACCATATGGGAAGATGAAAATGTGTTAATAAAAACATGGCAAGAGAATTAAATTCGACAAAGGAGTTATGCGGTAGATCAATATGCCATTTCGTTGTGGCACATGTAAGTGTTCTCTAAAAAATCCTAAGACAGACTGAATTGTCCATCAAAGTGTTGGAAGAACACCACAAATGGAAAGTCATCAAATTATTGTTAGGATCTTCCCTAGGTTTTTCGTCAAATTTCACGATGTCAAAAGGTAATTTGGTAGGGGTGGCGGGCCAAAACAGAGCATGCTAGATAGGATCATTGGTCAAACATGGCATATCTAGAAGATCTAATGTAGCCAAGAATCAAAGTTGTTGGTTGGCCTATGGATACTAGTGGTAATTGTATGGCATGGGAACATCAATAGGACCATATTCAGGTTTTAGCAAGATGGAAAAGCTATATGGTCCTCCCATATATGGTGGTTTTCTGGGTTGTCCACCCATGAAATGAGGTTGTCCTGATTTTCCACCCATATAAGGCGGTTTTCCTAGTTTTCCACCCATACATTATGACTGGATAGATGGACCTCCTATGTATTGTGATTGACACAATGGCCCCCCCAGGTATTGAGGTTGAAGGGACTATTTCGTTGGAATGATGGGGTTTACGAATTAAAAGGGCAATGTTCCTAGTGGAAGAATGCTCGCCATGTTGGGTTGACCCCGAAAAGGGTTAGAAATGCATGTAAATGGATGTCCAAGATATAGGCCAGTAGTATTAGGGATAGAAGGACTAGAAGGAGTAGAATTCCTGTAGGAAGGTTGATGTTGCAACCATGAAGGTTTCCCCCCAATAAAAAATTTCCCTGCAGTTGAAGGTTTCCCCCAACTAAAGGTTGGCCTCCCATTGAAGATTGACCTCCAATATAGGGTGCACTAATATGTGATAGTTGAGAAGGAGGCTGAGTATATTTTGGAATCATGGTTGTATGAAGGACTTGGTTGTTGTCCATTTGACCGATGGAATGACCAAGTAAGGCACTTGGTGTGTGCATGTATGGAAATAGTGAAGCAGGAATATTACCTGACTTGTGTACAAAGGAAGATGCATATGAAAGTGATCGAGTCATGGCTACCTGGGTAATTGATGTTTTCAATAAAGAGGAATCACCAACAGTTTCAACTACAAGAGTTGAGGAAAAAGATAAATTCTCAAGTCATTTAGGAATACCAAAAGATGACAGGTTTGTGCCAAAAGATGATGTAATGTTGGAATTGGGTAGTAATCGACAATAAGAATAAGCATATTATTTATACGAAGTTTGTGACTAGTTCTTCTATGTGATGGTCACTTCTAGGAGCTATGCTCCCTATCTTAGAAGTTTGATCTTCATTCATTCCTTCGTTAGAAATATTGTGTTGACATTCCTATGGGTCAAAGTCCATACCTTGTATATTATGAAATATTATATCCTAAGGATGACTAAAAAATTCAAATAAACACACTCCTAAGAAAACTAAAAGAAATTAACCAAGCAACAATAGAGTCAAGTATCTTTCAAAGATAGGATATCAAGTAGCCAATGAAGAAATGAGAATCAATTACCCTAACCTCCACGTAACATCCCTTCTTGATGCAATCAACCCTCTCTTTCATAAGATCACCCTCCAAGAGTAATGAGAGTGTGATACAATGTATTCCTCAGGTACCATGGGAATCCCCCCACAATCACCTTTGTAGATAGCTAAGAAATGCCACTAAGGTTACCAACTTGCAGTCAGCCTCTGAGTAGGTACAATCGACATTCGAGACTGAACGTATGGGTAGGATATCAAATTTTGAAGCTCTTCAAGAGAACTGAATTCAAGTGGACCGGTAAGACTTTTGAGGACCTCGAATGGATTCAATACTCATGAAGCACCGATACCAAATGAAACTAGTGGTTTCTCATGCAAAAACCCCAATATATTCTCTATTCGTTGTGATTTATCAAGATTTGGAGGGGAAATATTTGATTCTCTTTCGCACGTTACCTTGTGTTTATCCCCTGTGTGAGAGGGGGTTCTTGGCTATGCTTATATAAAATTTGGACTTGTACACTCTCTAGTGTTCTATAGTCTATTTAGTAGTCTTGGACGATTTACTCACTTCAACTAGTCCAAATACCCTACTCATGTTTTATTGTTGGTGTGCTAAAACCAAAATAAAATCTAGTTGATTTTATTAGTGCATGGCTGCATTTAATGTATTTTTACTCAAAGGTTTCACATAGATGAAACTGATGATGTGTGAAAGACTCAAATCCAATATAATGCAAAAGATATAGATGTAGTTCTTTCTTTTTGATGAATTCTATGTACAGGAAGGATAAGAGTTGTATTCTTCTTATCACAAGAAATAATTCAAAGCTATACAACTTTCAATTCAAGGGATCAAGATGGTTCCAAACTACCAATCAAATGTTTCCAAAAACCGAAGTGCATACGCAAAACTATCTCTTTTTCCAAACAGATATCAAAACCAATTCCTAAAGAATGCAAAAACGTTTCTTCATTTGATTATGCATGCAAACGTTTTTTCTTCTTAACTTTCAATAGAAATGAAAGATATATATGCTTGACACAGAGAAAGATGAGGAAAATAAAAAATACAAAAAATTGCACTCAAAAATATGAGAACTGAAATAAAACAAGTGTGAGATAATTCGTTCAATCAAGGACTCAAATATGCAAAGGAGAATGAAGAAAAACACTCATGAAAAATCCTCAGAGCATGAAAAACAAAATGGGGTTGTGGTAGATGAGAGAGTCCTAATCATCAAAAAAAGAGAGATTTTTCAATGAATACGAAAGGGATCACAACCAATCAAACAATGAAAACTCAAAAGAAGGAAAGGAGAATGAGTAATAATGTAAAGTTATCAAGCAAGTAAAGTCAGAAACAAACTAAGAGTTTATGGCCTAAAAGACTAGGAAATATCCAAGCACACAAGCAAACTGAAAATAAGATGAAAAATAAAACAACCAAAATATCTTGATAATAGAGAATATCAAATTCATCCACCCATTTGGAACTGATCATAGATACGCAATAGAGAACCTCCAACAATCACAGGGAAAACTAAGCTAAATCTGAGAAAAAAGCAGAAAACAAGGCTAAACAATTGAGCTGCTACAAGAGGATTCTCCCCCTAAAAGGAAGACATGGAAACCAAGTGGTGATGGTCACTCCCTAATGGTATAGAAAGAGACCCGCAGGATTATTTGTGGTATTTAGACAGGGGGTGACCAAGGGGTAATGGATGCTCTGGAGAAGTCCAGTAGGCTCAAATTTGACAAAACCTCTACAAAATTTTAGGGTTTTGATGAGAAGAAGGGTGCCAAAGAAAAAGAAGAAAAGTGTAAAAAAATTCAAAGGATTAAAGGGGATATAAAACTAATAATAACTATATGGTTCTCCCCAGTGGAGTCTCCAATTCACTTTGGTGAGAATTATCCCCCTACGGACAGGTTGAGTTCCCCTCACTTGGGTTTCCTACAAGTGAGACAACCTCTGACAAATGAACACTAACATCCTCCTAACAAACCAATATATTTTCTTGTAGGAGAGTTGAGAAAGGGATAAGTATAAGGGATGATTTATCTTCATAACAAGTTTATTCCCATCATAGCATAGAAACCAAGTTCGAACTAATCTAGTGACAAAATGAAGAAAACAATTCAAGAAGATCCTAGAATATTCTCGAAATCTTCCCCTATAATCATGCACTTTGACCTTATTAGGATGGTTTCCCCCATATAAGGGAAGAAAGAGTGACATGGTTTCTCCCCTAACATTTTTTCAAGGGGATGTTCGCTCCCTGATATTGAAAATGGGAGTGACCATTTTCAAACAAAGCCAATACTGAGTGAAAAAGGCCAAATTCCCAGGGTTTTAAGGTGTCTTCTTATTCTTGATTCTCAAGGAGATGTATTAGATCATTGATGCATGGTGTTGAGGTGTCAATACTAAGGAAATGTGTGAATAATAAAGTATGACACTTAGCATAATGGAGCATGGCATTTTCAACACTAACGACACCGAGCATAGTGAAGTGCGACACTTGCAACACTTAGAAAAGTGAAGTGTGACACTTAAGATACTTAGAAAAGTGAAGTGTGACACTTAAGACACTTAAACAAGTGTGAAAAAATGGTGTATAATAGATGAGAACTGAAAGAAAACAAGTGTGAGATAGATTTTCCAATCAAGGACTCAAAGATGCAAAGGAGAATGAAGACAAATGATCTAGGTGGATATTGGTGGCCACCCACCTATTCCAATTGGCTCCTTTTGATAGTGTTAGTCCATCACGTTCTTCTGTAATTCTTATTAATTGTGGTTTCTACACTTTTGGAACTATATGAATCCCTACAGAGATCCTAGGTGTATATTGGTAGCTGCCCACCTAATCCAAATGTCTTATTTTGGAATTTTTCATGTTAGTACATCTTTCTCTACTTCCAAGGTCTTTTTGGGGCCCTAAACAGTGTTGTTTTGGCTTCCCACAGCCAAACTATAGAAAAATATAGATTTTGATAGAATAATGTGTATTTCTCGAAAACACCTTTGTAACAAGATATCTCTTGCCTAAAATGGAGGTCGTATGCAAAAGTTAGGACCCCGGGAAGTTGAGGTACCAACTTGCCCGTCAGGGCCCACATAACTTTTGGTGTTTCATCTCCTAGGGTTAGGTTTTTGGATGTATAGAGTTTTGGAATTCATGATTAATGTTAAAAATGCCTCTGGAGCTGCATTGTCATCATTCTTCTCAGACAGATGTGTGTAGTAGCCACATCTCTTCTCGGAGATATCTACCACCATTCGAGCAAGTTGTTTTTAGTTCTGCAGTTTTAGAGTTTCAACCTATTTTATTAATTCAATGGAATTTATTTTTCATTGGATATTTTCTTTTGTTCTTCGTATCTCTGTGTTATTGTATTTAGTCTGTGATTTATTTCATTCCGCTCATAAATCTGGATCAACAAACACTCATGAAAAATCCTTAGAGCATGAGAAACAAAAACGGAGTTGTGGTAGATGAGAGAGTCCTAATCATCCATAAAAGAGAGATATTTCAATGAAGATGAAAAGGATCACAACCAATCAACCAATGAAAAATAAAAAGAAGGAAATGAAAATGAGTGATAATGTAAATTTCTCAAGCAAGCAAAGTGGGAAACAAACTAGGATTTTATTAACAAAAGAGGAGGAGAAAGAAAACAATAAAAATATATTAATAAAAGAGAATATCAAGCTCATCCAACCATTTGGAACTAATCACAGAGACTAAAAAGAGAACCTCCAAGAGTCACACAGAAAACTGATCAAAATATGAGAAAAAAACATAAAACGAGGCTAAAACCTGAGCTGCTACAGGAGGATGCTCCCCCTGAAAGGCAGACAGGGCGACCAAGGGGTGATGGTGGTTCCCTAATGGTATATAAAGAGGCATTCATAATGCTTTGTGGTAGTTATAAAGTGGGTGACAAAGGGGTAATGGTTGTTGTAACACCCTTGTTTCCCCCAGCTTGTAATTAATCATAAAATAGGATTACCATGCTAAGGCATGTGGACAATGTAAATGTATTATTGTTAAACTACCCATAACTGACTATTGGAGGGTGAAGCCTTGAATGAAGATCCATCATATCTCTAGAGGAAATAAATCAGTTAATAAATAAAGGACCAGTGGTTGAATCATCAACCACCCCCATGAATGGAATCATGGTCTAGCTGCACGATGTCAGCTTGAAGTACCACAGAGACCTGTAGACCCGAGCTTCCTTCTAACAGAAGGAACAGGATAGGTCAGAAACCTTCTAGAGGATGGAAGATAATATAAATATAGAGACAACAAGAGAGGATACATGGGACGAGAGAAAAATATCGTAAGGGAGATGTGTGAACCCAAAGGAAGTGTCGAGAACATGGCTTGAAGGACCCAAACGTGAGCTTGATGTTCAAGGAGCATCTGATAAACCTCATAGGGTCATTGTGACAGAGAGATTTTCTCTGAGATATGGCGTAAATTCCCTAGTGATATCATGTCTTGGCATAGGGGTGGCCAGAGTGCTAAGAATGAATGCCTCTGAGCCTATGGTTGGGTGGAAAGGCGCACACCCATAGTCAGTTGTTTGGGTGCAACTTGTAATAGATAAGTATTCTCATACCCTGTGAAATTAAGTTGTAATTATGTAATGAAATGGGATATACTATGAATGACCCAGGGATGTGAATGTTTTATTAATGGTTATATTGTATCTTTGTATTCTTGTTTAAATTGTGTATTTAAGCAAGAATGGATTGGACATGTTTTGTTTTCGTAAATGCTTATGCCATGTAGTGTCTTAAGCTAGATCAACGAACTGTGAGTTCGTCGACCTTGGGCATAGTTTCATGTATGCATGTCGACACTCCTAGTAGTTATAAGTCCCTTGAAGGAGGGAGTCTATTAAATATTAGGAGAGATAGTGCACGTATGCACAGGCTCTCTTTGAGGTAGGCAAAGACTGAGAACCACTTAAGCTCTAGAGTTGAGGAATGAGCGTAACGGGTGTGAGAACTGTAAAACGTTGAAGGAGGGCCGCAATCCAAACCACGGTTTTGAATAAAGGACACATGGAGTCTCGAGGAGAATTACAAGCCAAAAGGTATTTTGGTTTCAAAATGCCTTTAGCTGCACCCACAATTGTGTGTTTGCATGAGGTTATTGCCCAAGGTCACCTTAAGGAGGGGCATATCAGAAAAGGGGTTAGAGACCAAACTTAGAGATTCCCCAAGCATGAAGGGAAGGTCACAGGTACCATTATACCTTCACCTAAAAGTCGAAAGGGTATGTGTTTAATTATAGAGAGAGACCATCAGGGTCTCAGAGAGTCGTTTGGCTTCAGAATCGGAGATCCTTGATCGGGAGGTCAGACTGGTTCCTTGACTTTCCAAATTAGAAACCATGAATGGAGAATTTATCCTTTAATAAAAGAAAATGTTTGTATGCCCCATCGTGGGTGTGTTACAAATTGGTATCAGAGCATGGTTACAACACTTGGCCTACCTGGGCTCATGTACGAGTCACGTAAGGAGGTATTGTTTTCTGCATTTACTCCTTGAGGAGAAGGACTGTAGATTGAACCTGTGATTTTGGGAATTCTTGTTGAATTTCAACAAAAGAATTTCTTTAGCCTTTTCAAAGTGATAACTACTCTTACCAAAGTAGGTATATGCTAATTAAAATTTATAATAAGACTTGAATGTGGATAGATGAAGGTGGCAGGGTTCTATGAAGAGTAGCTGAAGCCCAAAAGACGGATGACTTGGTGTTCGTAACACTGCTTCTAAGCATGGGCAGTTCGAACTTCAGGCATTGATGATGGTAGATTATATCATGGTTAATACCTTTGTGGGCTTAAAGGAATCTGATAGGATTAGGTAGGATCCCTGGCAGTTATAGTTACTTCTCTATATTAAAATCAGAGTATATAACTCCTCATGACCAGATAAAAGTGAGATGGGTAAAACCCTATGGACGTTGAGGAAAGAAGGTTTTCTTGCTAGACGTTGTTGCATAAAGAGGAAAGTGACCCTGTTTGGTTATTGCCTTGAGAAAAGGAAACATCAATACGAGATATAACTGCGAGATTAGTATTGTAAGTGAATGAAATCTCAAACTAAAGGAAACTAATGATGAAATTAAACTACCAAGTGAATGCATGAGGTAAAAAGGTGCAAAAGATGCACCTACTTATACATGAATGTGTATACATGATCATAAGGATGATTGGAATATCCTTGGGAAAACGATATAGAAGTCGGATATGTCCATGTGTGTGAATGACATGGAAAAAGTGAAAGCAATAAGCTAGCATGATGAATACATATATGTGTTTAATCATGCTTGAGTGCATGGGTTAATGCATTGTGGAGCTTCCTAATATGAATCCTGATATTAATACTAGTTAGGTATGAATGATATTAAACATGGAAGTGATGCACAGGTATGATGTAAGTTAAAACCAAAATATGCATGGATACATAATTTGGGTACATGACAAAGATGCATGGTTATATTCCTTATGGGATATTTGGTAAACTGTTGAAGCTAACTCAAGGCTGAGGACATCACAAATAGTGATGGATATGCAATAAGGAAGTTTCATGCTGAGGGAGTTCCCTGTGGAGGAACTTTGTGAAGACACTTTCAGGAAAACAAAGTCACAACCTTAATGACTGCTAAGAATTAAGCAGTGAGCCACAAGCTTATATGAATATATATATATATATATATATACCAAAATCCTGGATTACATTTTGAAAAAAAACATGTAATGAATAGAAGACAATAAATGAATATTGACCATTCTAATAACCAAATGGTAATGTGCAGGATGCACAGGTTCATGATCCATTATGAACCAAAAAAAAAAAGTTTGTTATTAGTGATCAGGGGATCAAATTTTGCTCAAAAATTTAAAGTGCTCGGAATCGCTTCAAACTGGAAAAGAGCGTAGACCTTGTCATTGAAAACCCAAAACAACTCGTTTCATCTCAAACGGATGTCAAGAGAGAGAGATATTGCAATCTGTTCAGAAAGTCAAACAGGCAAAAAAAGGACGTTGACTATACAATCTGTACAGTCCGTACAAGCTGATGTGGCAGGGTCGTACGACCATACGATGATGTGGCATGTGATGATGTGGTATATTTTGGTTGGCAGTTAAGGGTGAATGATATCTTGACACGTGGCATTGTTTGGTCAAATGATTGGGTGCCACGTGGCCCAGTCATGGGCTGCCACGTGGCACCCCGGTATTGGTTGATTTTTTTGTTTGTTAAAATGTATTAGAGTCTGTGGGGTTTGACCCCCGGACCTCCCCACCACTGTAAAGCTCTAACAAATACCGCTCGGCCAATACACCCACACTTTGTTCCTTACCATATAACGTTTTGCAATATATTTAAATTCAAACCTTTGTTTATGTGGACGGGGGGTCGGGCTGGGGCTTATCCCCAGCCCGTGGTGTTTTGTGTTACGCCATATGACCATTCACCATATGGTGGGCATGCACACGGGAATGTATTTCAAATGGAGCCCCCAGTCATGCGCTTGTTGTGCCATGTGACCACAACCGGAGTTTTCAAAACGGTTTTGTAACGGTTAGCCATTTTGCCAAAGCGTGAGGTCTTATGACTCCTATGTGCCCAGGTGCTAGGCAGTTAGGGGTTGGCGCACCCATAACCATCCTATAGTTCACACATTTGGTGCAGTTGCACTCGGTGTTGGGTTTTCACACTTTATATTGCATGTGTGCCAGGTTCATTTAACAAGGGTGCATTTTGTAGATGCAGAGACAACAAGCTTGAAGGGGGGACTTCCAGGAGGCCTAACTTCTTCATTTTTCGAACGATTGAGGTGCCAAAAAATCCTAGCTAGGGGTTTTTGGACGCTCTAAATCCATTGGAGCAGTCGGTTGGTCAATTTGAGCATTATAAGGCATTTTTTTGATCACTTTGAGCAATTAATAATAATGATCCATTGGAAGCTGGACCAGGAGATGTAGCCCAAGAGAGGGGTGAAGTCCTTTATCAATTGTTGTGTTTTATGTGCTTATGTTCATTTATTATGCTGTTGTCTATGTGTATTTTTCATGAGTAATCCTTTAATTTATGTGTTGCAAAGTTGATCCATTTTCTTTTAACACATAACATTTACTTGCAATAATTTCAAGATTTTCAAGTCTTCTTCATTTTTAGATCATTAGAGCATGTTACTGTATTCCAAAAAGGGTTAGGGTGAGGCATAACCAAGGTGGCTCATGGAAAAGAGTAGGAAGATCCCAACAGGGAGTAAATTGAAAAAGCAGACAAAAGATAGTGAGTCCTTAGAAATAACTCAACTGGACTAAAACTTCCCAGGCGATGTAGAAATAATTTGAAGTAGGGGAGAGCCCTCAATTCTTTTCTTATTGTGTATTATGTTTCTTCTCTGGGATGAGAAATCTAGTACGTCGATGAAATTAAATGTTTTGACACCATAGTGATGAGGATTGTATTATTGCAAAAACAGTTGAGAAATGTTTGTAATGCACTCATGAAAACACTAAGGATAATGTGATGAAGTGCATACATATATGCTAGGACATGTTTGAAAATGTTTTATTAATTTAAATGCTATGGTACTTGCATTTTTAATTTACATGATGACTAATGTGTTTATGACGTATGTCATGTGTAGAAAGGAATAGATTGGAACTGTTGAGAAAGACAGTTACCAACAATGAACAACCTCAATCAGAGGATGACTATGAGAAGGTTCTTGTTGAAATATTGTTGAAGGGACTTTAAAATTCCACATGGAGCACCACAGATGGGATAATATCAAAGGGGGTGCTAATAGCCAAAACTTGTATAAAAAAATTTCATGCCTATGTGGCACAAGGTATGAAAGGATTGGGTAAGAATCCCTTCTAAAATGTTTTACGGTCTTAATGTTATGTATGGAACATTGAAAGGTAGTTGTATGCCTTGGATACCCAATTAGGGTATGATTCAGGAAGGAGAACCTGAATGATGGAGGTGTGAACCTCTAGTAGTAAAGATTGATTGCAATCCTAGAAAGAATTCATGAAATGATATGTCATGAATACATGGACCAATCAAGGAACGATTGGAAACAAAAGTTCTCATAGATATCACGTTGCATGGAATTGTTTCCAGGAAATGCATGTTTGCATAAAGGACAGACAATGGATTTCCCATTGAGAAAGGAGGACCTTCCAACATTTCTACTTACATCGTATAGGTGTTAGAGAAAACCAAATTTGGGTGGCCATGAGTGTTGGCACCCTAGTTATTAATGAAGGAGGAATTATTAAAGGAATTCATGTGAAACTTGTAGTTTCATATGTGCTGAATTGGGATCATGATCATCATGTAGCCACAAGCATATTCCTGCTGCAATAATGAATGAGAATAAATAAGCCATATGGTGGAAAGCTTGGCTAAACTCCAAGACATCATGGAAAAGTACTTGTCTAAAAGTATGGGAAAATTAAAACCAATGCAAGGGTGCATTAGGTATGAATGTGGCCATGAATGTTGACGCATTCATTAAAATCAATTGATATCTGAATTACATTTTGAAAATTTTGGTAGGATGAAATGATGCATAGGTAAGGGATGATGTATCCTTTTACTTGGTATCCTTTAATAGATGAAAATGACTTGGACTATTAGTATGATTGACTTTGAAGAGGTAATGTGCATTAAAACTAACAATTTGTTTCACTGAGGAATGTTGAAATTGCAGGAGGAAATGGGTCTTGGATATGGCAGCATTGTAAGCCCATAAGGAAGACCAACTACCTACTAAGCCAAACTACAAGGAATGTTGAAAGTGCAAGAAGAAAAGGAGTCTTGAATATGGAAGTGTTGTAAGCCATAAGGAAGACCAATTACCTACCTGCGCGAAACTACTATGGGAAGGAAAGTCCTATAATTATGAATCTGGTTCCTGTGAGAAACAAATATGAGAACAAAATGTGGAATTTGGAAATCTGTGGGTGACAGATTTACAGGAAATGATTTTTTGAATTTAAAATTTAAGATGTCTCATGAATTTATGTATACTGGTGATATAGGTAAAATGATAAAGATCTGCAAAGAGAGTAGAGATGTGAAACTGAGCTCTCGGGTTCAAGGGAGAACTATGGGAAAGATTATAAGATGATCGCATGAAATAGAGACTAACAGTTTGTTTGGTTGTGTAAATAATGAATTGTCGGAAGAAGGAGAGTAACCTTAGTCCCTACCTAATACGGTACGAGGAGAAGGAGAGTAACCTTTGTCCCTATATATTACGGTACTAGGAGAAGGAGAGTAACCTTTGTCCATATCTATTACAATATCGGGAGAAGGAGAGTAACCTTCACCCCTATCTATTACAGTGTAAAAAGAATGAGAGTAAAATTCATCCCTATCTATTACGGTGTCGGGAGAAGGAGAGTAACCTTCATCCCTATCTATTACAGTTCTAGGAGAAGGATATTAACCTTCCTCCCTAACCTTAGCTAAGCCAAAAGGTTGTCAAGATGTAGGGATGATTTTAATGATGGAAATTTATTTTAAAATGTAGAAACCTTGGCGAATCTTAATAATCCTTCATATGCCAACTATAAATGTTTGGCTATATTTTTGTAAAAATATTCAAATTTCTAAGGATTTTATATAGTTGTTATAAAATTTGGGCGTTTTTTAAGGTAAAATAATTTTATCCTATAGAATTTGGGCGAATCATTTTTAAAATAGTGAATCTCATTTTTTGAAAAACCATGGAAAATTAGACCATGAGCGAAATTTAGCCCCTAAAATCATCCATGTCAAGCTGTAAAAGCATGGAAAATGGCTACTATTGAGCCATGAGAACCTCGTGGTAAGCCATGATTTCCTAGAAGATGTTGTGTTGAGGTAACACAAGCCGGAGGGATGCCTTGCCAAAGCAAGTCTGAGGGACACCTCGACTGTATGACTCAATAGAGTCTCTGGAATTATTTATGTGTGAGAAAACCTTGGCAAGGAAAGATGGATCACCCAAGGGACTATATAGTAGAGAAGGGGATGCTTGAGCCTAGGCCTGGAGGATGAGTGACCACAAGGAAGAAGAGAATGTGATAGTTCTTGTAAAATATTGGGATCATGCACACAATGTGTAGTTCTTCCTGTGCGAGAAAACCTTGGCAAGGAAATATGGATCACCCAAGGGACTGTATAACAGAGAAGGGGATGCTTGAGCCTAGGCCTGGAGGGTGGGTGACCACAAGGAAGATGAAACCTTTATAGTTCTTGTAAAATATTGATGGGTATAATGCACCCAATGGGTATGTTAAGGAAAAACAATGAGCCTAGATTAAAAAACAACCATGTGGATACAAATCCACAAACTGTGCAAATAATTATTGTGCTAAGATTATGAAATTTTCCTATAAATTGTTATGCAATGTTTTCGCATAAGACTATGATTAACGTGATTTTTGTCCAAGAATTATTGAAATCAAGTGACCAAGATTAAAGTTTTGAAAAAGGACCTAACCGAGGAAGAAGGATCAATATTTATGAAACAATTGAATGATAAAGGCATGACAAGTGTTTTTTGAGAAAGAACACCAAGGAAAATGTTCCTTTAAGGGGGAGAGAATTGTAACACCCCTGTTTCCCCTAGCTTGTAATTAATCATAAAATAGGATTACCATGCTAACGCATATAGACAATGTAAATGTATTATTGTTAAATTGCCCATAACTGACTATTGGGGGATGAAGCCTTGAAGTACGATCCATGATATCTCCAGATGAAAGAAATAAGTTAATAAAGAAAGGACCAGTGGTTGAATCATCAACCACCCCCATGAATGGAAGCATGGTATATCCACAGGATGTCATCTCAAAGTACCATAGAGACCTGCAGACCCGAGCTTCCTTCTGACAGAAGGAACAAGACAGGTTGGAAACCTTCCAGAGGAGGGAAGGTAAGATACATACAGAGACATCAAGAGAGGAGACATGGGACAAGAGCACAATCTTGTAAGGGATATGTGTGAACCCAAAGGAAGTGCCAAGAACATGCCTTGAAGGAACCAAACGTGAGCTTGATGCTAAGGAAGCATATGATAAACCTCCCAGGGTCTCTATGACAGAGAGAGTTTCTCTAAGAGATGGCATAAATTCCCTAGTGATATCATGGATTGGCACGAGGGTGGCCAAATTGATAATAATTAATGCCTTTGAGCCTATGGTTGGATGGAAAGGCACACACCCACAGTCAGTTGGTTGGATACAACTTGTAATAGATAAGTATTCTCATACCCTGTGAAATTAAGTTGTAATTATGTAATGAAATGGGATATACTGTGAATTACCCAGGGATGTGTATGTTTTCTTAATGGTTATATTGTATCTCTTTATTATTGTCTAAATTGTGTATTTAAGAAAGTATGGATTGGACATGTTTTGTATTCATAAATTCTTGCGCCCTGTGGTGGATTAAGCTAGATCAATGAACTATGAGTTCATTGACCTTAGGCATAGTTTCATGTATGCATGTCGACACTCCTAGTCATTCTGAGTCTCTTGGAGGAGGGAGTCTATTAAAGCTCAAGAGAGATAATTCACGTATGCACAGGCTCTCTGCGAGGTAGGCAGACACCGAGAACCACTTAAGTTCTAGAGTTGAGGAATGAGCGTAAGGGGTGAATGGAAGGATTCTTCCAAGCATTAATTTCAAGATAAAGAGCGCAAATATCTTAAGCCTTTTAGAGCTAAAAAAGCTTAGGAATATTAGCAAGGTTGAAGTATTGAAAGGGAAGGTTCCCTTGTTTGGAAGACGAATGGATGAAATCTGTTCGGAAGAAGCCATGGTCTATTGTGACTTTTGGATATGGGAAAGAGTGTGGGAGTTAACCCTTGGAATCATTTGAAATTCGCAAGTTCGGTGAACTGAGAAATTTCATCATAAGGGGGGTAAAATCCTCGTAGTCTTGAAGCCCTAAAGTTAACTCTGAGCCTTAGATCCGAGGATGCCCATGAACTATCCTGGCCATCAGATCTAGGAAGTAGATGATAGTCAAGTCACCAGAACTACCCATGACTTAAGAATATGATATCAGATATGGATACGAGTCATTTAATGGGAGGAGAGGCCATCTTGGTCATCAGATCGACTCAAATACTCACTGGAGTTATCGAATCAAACACCAGCCGCTCACTTTAATCAATGTTTGGGAATCATTGCGAAGTGCGAAGGTGAATTTAGCGGACCTACTTGTTCACGGCCCACAATCAAACCACGTCATTGATCTCATTGGGGATGAAAGATCAACAAATAGGATTATACTAGAGTTGAGCGAGCACTTCTCATATTGCAGAGGTGGGACCCTGCAATCCCTGTGAACCATCAATATATGAATGGAGATCGAGGATGGGGAATCATTGCGGAGCGCAAAGGTGAAAGTAGCAGATGCGCTAGTTCACAATCTGCAATTCACTAATGTTGTTGATCTCATTATGCTATAATATCAACGACTCCAGTTAGACCATGTTGGGTGAACACTTTCCAAATTGCGGAGGTTGAGCTCTCTGATAAAGAGCACGCATGTTGGGGCCCCACAATTACTATGAACCATCGATTATCGTCGACCTTCGATCTGATTTTCATGAGATCCCTGAAACCCAAGGAGTGTTTGGGAAATCCAAATTCTCAAGGAGATCAAGCTCAAAAGAGATAACACTTTCAGACATGCAGATGAAGTCCAAGAGATGGACCCGTAGGAGGGTCAAGGGTCGAGGCCTTTGAACCCTTATCAAATATTCTAAGTCAAAAGATATTAGAAGCTTGGGATGAGGATCGGTAGTGGTCATTAGATCATAGTGTAGAGGACCAATAGCCACCTGATCGAAGTAAGGTGCTCGAGCCTTAGTGCTTCGCACACACAGGAGAGTGGACTTACCAAAGTCTCGAAGTGTTGAACTAGTTTGGGATGGTTCATTGTCAGAAGAAGGATATCATGAGAATTCCTCACTAGGATACATGTGTCAATAGATCATGAACTCTGATTGGAAGCACTCTGGGAGAACACGAAGGAGAATATTTTGAAATCACCGAAGCTCGAACAGCTGAAGCAGCTGGGAACTGTTGATCTGCGTAAGGACACATGTCATCACATCGCGAACTCCAGGTAAAATCGTTCTGGGAGAAACAAAGAGTGAGAAAAAATTAGATCTGATATCTCCGAAGGCCAAAGTCTCGAAGGAGACAAGGGTCATTCATTTAGAGAGGATACATGTTAATAGATCGCGAGCTCTGGGTGAATCGCATCAAGGTTTTAGTTGAGAATTGAGCTTCCCGAACCCAAAATACCTAAAGTGAATCTGGACTGCCAAATCTAGAGGGACATGTGGCGACGGATCATGGACTCCATAGAAATCTATTCAAGATTTTTCAGTTGATATTTGAGGCTCATGAAGTTTAGAGAGCTGAAGTAAATCTCAACCGCCTGATCATCCGAAGTATATATCAGTCATCAGATCATCCGAAGTAAATCTCAAGTGTTAGATCATCTGAAGTGAATCTGGACTATCTGATCTAGAAGAGACATGGTGTAGATCAGTGGATTCTGTGTAAAGTCTCTAAGTAATTCATAGCCATCAAATCAAGAGGACATGTGGCATAAATCTGTAGATTTTGGGAAAAGACCCGAAGCAAGCCTCAATTGTTCAATTCAAGTGGACATGCAATAGGAATATGCTTACTTCGAGGGGAAGTGAAGTTTGAGATTTGAGATCTCAGAAGTTTGGAGACCCGAAGGAAATCTCGATCATTCATCGATAAAATGGCCGCAGGACTGTTGAACTAATTGAAAGTTCAAACCCTCCAAGCAGAGGCAAAGCCACTGATTGAGAAGGATAGGTGTTTGAAAATCATTGACACTAAAATATTGACATATGGAAGAAAGGAAATTTTGATACTTGAGAATTTTGAAGTCTGGAATTCTGAAACAAATCATAGTCATTGATTTGAAAGAGGTCAGATCTAATACATAGCTTTGAAAGAGATAGATTTGAGCCATCATTTCAGAGGCAGCGTCAAGATCATGATATCGACGATCTTGTAGCATTGTGTATATTGGAGATGCACAAACTTTAAAAAGTTGAGGGCGGGTCACAATACAAACCATGGTTTTGAAGAAAGGACACATGGAGGCTTGAGGAGAATTGCGGGTCAAAAGGTAGTTTGGTTTAAAACTACCTTTGTTCACGCACACAATTGTTTGTTTGTGTGAGGTTATCTCCCAAGGTCACCTCAAGGAGGGGATTATTATAAAAGTGGCTAGCGCCCAAACTCAAAGATTCCCCAAGCACGAAGGGAAGGTTGTGGGTACCATTAGACCTGCACCCGAAAGTCGAAAGGTTCTACGTTTAATTACAGAGTGAGACCATCAAGGTCTTAGAGAGTCGTTTGGATTCAAAATTGGAGATCCTTTATCAGTAGGTCAGACTGGTTTCTCAACTTTCCAAATTAGAAACCATGAATGGATAATCTGTCCTTTAGGAAAAGCAAAAAAAAATATGCCCCGTCGTGGGTGTGTTATAGTTTCTCTAGAGAAGTCCTATAGGCTCAAATTTGAAAAAACCTCTCATAACAAGTTAGGTTTTTGATGAGCATAAGGGAGCCAAATAAAAATAAGAAAAATGTAGAAAAAATCAAAGGATTCAAAGGGATAGAAAACTAATAAGAACTAGATGGTTCTCCCCAATGGAGTGTCCAATTTACTAAATTAATGTGTTGATAATTACCCCCCTACATATAGGTTGAGTTCCCCTCACTTAGGTTTCCTACAAGTGATACAACCTATAACAAATGGATGCTTACATCCTCCTAACAAACCATTCTATTTTCTTGCATGAGGGTTGAGAGAGAAGATAAGAGGTGTGTGTACCTAGTTTATGATGTTTGTCCTCGCCTCTCTAGTAGTTGAGCTCCAATCCAAGTAGCTCCCCTTGAAAATTATAACCTGCAAGAATAGAGAAACCTTCTCCTACTACTATCTATTCTTAGGTAATATCAACCTTACCTATTGATAACCTAGAAAAAGTAATCAAATAGACAAAAAATGAATAAGAAAGTATAAGAGAAATAGGTCAAGTTCTTATATTAAATGAAAAGCATGAAGCTTACAACCTAATGATTCCACAATCCTCCAAGCTTCTTTCTTCATCCCTTGAACATGGATCCAACTTAGCTTCTTCATAAAGGTTTGGCTCTCTTTCAGAAGATCATAGCTTTGGCATGCTTCTTCCTCCATCCCCCCTCTCACTCTAAAATGGCTTGGTTATATAGATTCATAGGAGCTTAACCACTTAGGATAAATTAGGGTATTGATTGAGAAAATAATGTATCTTGGTAAGGGATGATTTATCTTCATAATAATTTTATTCCCATCATAGAATAGAATCCAATTTCGAGCTGATTTGGTGACAAAAGCAAGAAAACAACCCAAGAAGATGCTGGATTCTTCCCAAAATCTTCCTCTAGAATCATGCACTTTAACCTTATCAGGATGGTCTCTCACCTAGAAGGGAACATAGAGAGATCTAGTCACTCCCCTAACACTATCTCAAGGTGATGGCCTTTCCCCTAGAGTGAAAATGGGAGCGACCATTGTCAAACAGTGTTAGGACTGAGTCAAATAGGCCAAATTGTCAGGGATTAAAGGTGGCTTATTCTTTTTTATTCTCAAGGAGATGTAATGGATCATTCATACATGTTTTTGAGGTGTAAATACTTAGGAAATATGTGAAAAATAAGGAATGACACTTATCAGAGTGTACCATGGCATTTGCGACACTAATGACACCGAGCAGAGTGAAGTGCGACACTTGCAACACTTAGAAAAGACAATTTTGACACTTACGACACTTATACAAGTGTGAAAAAATGGTGCATAATAGATTATAACTGAAATAAAAAAAAATATTTATATAACCTGTTCAATCAAGGAATCAAATATGCAAAGGAGAATGAAGACAAACACTCATGAAAATCCTTAGAGCATGAGCAGCAAAAATGGGGTTTTGGTAGATGAGAGAGACCTAATGATCTAGAAAAGTGAGATGTTTCAATGTAGATGAAAGGTCTCACAACCAATCATCAAATGAAAAATCAAAACAAGGAAAGGAAAATGAGTGATAATGCCAAGTTGTTAAGCAAGCAAAGTCAAAAACAAACTAGGAGTTCATGGGCTAAAAGACTAGGCAATGTTCAAGCACACAAGCAAACTAAAAAGAGGTTGAGAAAGAAAACAACCAAAATATCTTAATAAAAGAGAATATAAATCTCATCCAACCATTTGTAACTAATCACAGAGGTTCAAGAGAGAACCTCTCCAAAAATCATAGGGAAAACTAAGCAAAATCGTAGAAAAAAGCCTCGATAGTCACACAAAAAATTGAGCTTCTATAGGAGGATTATCCCCCTAAAAGGAAGAAAGGGAAACCAAGGGATGATGGTCACTCCATAATGGTCTATTAATAGGAATCCAGGACTCTCTGTGGTAGTTATACATGGGGCGACCAAGAGGTAATGGACACTCTAGAGAAGTCATGTAGGCTCAAATTTGAAAAAACCTCTCATAAAAGGTCAAGGTTTTGATGAGTAGGAAGGTTCCAAAGAAAAAGATGCAAAGTGTAGACAAATTCAAAGGATTCAAATGTATATAAACCTAAGAATAAATAAATGGTTCTCTTGAGTGGATTTTCCTATTCCCTTTGGTGAGAATTCTCCCACTGTGGACAGGTTGAGTTCCCCTCACTTGGGTTTCCTACAAGTGAGACAACCTCTTACAATTGAACACTAACATCATCCTTAAAAACCGTTATATTTTCTTGTAGGAGGGTTGAGAGAGAAGGATAAGAGGTGTGTGTACCTAGTTTCTAACAATTGTCCTCATGGCTCCAACAATTGAGCTCCAATCTAAGCAGAACCCTTTGTGAAGTCTAACCTATAAGAAGAAAGAAACCTTCTCGTACTACTATCTGTTCTTAGGTAATAACAACCCTACATATTGATAACTCAAACAAAGAAATCAAATAGAAAAGAAATGAATAAGAAAGTATAAGAGAAATAGGCCAAGTCCTTATATTAAATGAAAATAATGAAGATTACAACCTGATGATGTTGCAATACTCCAACCTTCTTTCTTCATACCTTGAACATGGATCCAACTCAGCTTATTCACAAAGGTTTGGCTCTCTTTCACAAGATCATAAGTATGCCATGCTTCTTTTCTCATCCCCCCTCTCACTCTAAAATGGCATGGTTATATGGATTCATAGGATCTTAACCACTTAGGATAAATTAGGTACTTGGTTGAGAAAAGAATGAATCTTGGTAAGGGATGAGTTATCTTGATAATAAGTTTATTCCCATCATCCCATAGAAACCAAGTTTGAA
>ML779281.1:560048-590688 GCA_009831015.1 Picea engelmannii
ATAAAATAGAATAAGGCGGATGTAAGAAGACCTAATAGAAGCTTCCGCTTCTAGAAGGATCTTCCTCTAGATGCTTCTTTTTAGTATAAATAGGAGTCGAGGGTATGAGAACCCTAGATTGGATATTATTGTAACAGAGCGCTACTCGATTGGAGGTTTCCCCCTCGAAGAGGCCTGTGAACATTGCTATCTGATTCAAAGTACTATTTCTGTTGCTATTTCGTATATCATTTATGTGTATTGTGAAGATTATGCTGGATATTTTACTGTTATTCTGTCATTTCTAGCATTTTGTTTTTGTTCTGCATATTTTATATATCTGGTATCTTGCAGTGATGCCCCCATATCATGTGACAGCCTCTAGTGTTATTCTCCATGCTCAGTTGATGGCTTCCTGTATCTGTCATAGGTAAGCTTTAAATACGATTCCATTCTCCCTCTTATGCTTGGCTAGTGGCACGGATCTCAGGATGTGATATCTTGCTCCTTCTGGCTATGGTGTGGTACAAAAGATAGTGTGTTATGTTTCTCTCCATCCCATGAAAGCTATGAGATTGATCAACCATGAGTAAATAAAATCAATACCTGCATCTTGCATATCATTGCAGTCCACTTGGAATAAGTTTGATAGGTATGGTGCCTAGCTCATGGAGGTGCCTTTTACGCACTAAGTTACAACAACAATGACTCCTACCAGTACTTCGTCTTTCTGGCATTTTCTTAGAAATTTGCAGGCTAAGATCTTTGCATCCAATTGTGTCCCAGAATTGTTGATCCATTTGATTATAATGCCTCTTGTTCCCCTGTCGGTGCCATATTTCTTCTTCATCTCTTCTGCCAATTTGTTTTCCTTGGACTTATTGTAGTGTCCCCAAGGCCGAGCCCTGTTGCAAACCATGTTCTGAAGGAAATTGTAATTATGTTTTATAGGCTGGTGAGCCAATTTTGTATAAGCCGGTGGGCTTATATGATTGTTAGGCCAAAGAGCCTAAGGGATGGAGGCCAAGGGCCTGATTTTGTACTTGTATGTATGCAGAACATTTAATAAAATTGTAAACACCGCCAGGTGCAGACCGACCACAATGAATGAGTGAAGGGGGACTAAGAATCCATAGAGAGGGCAAGGAATTAGAGGTTGGAAGGTGGGAAAAGGGGCTAATTGTTTAGCCTAGGGGGCTTAAGCATGGGAATAATATTTTAATATTATTCCAAAAAGACATGTGCATTTTATGTTTTATCCTAACTTCCTAGCAAGGGGAGGATGTACAAGGGTGATGTGTGCTGGTGGAATGCATGTAGTTCCATGGGTGACAAGTGTCAACCCTAGCACATGAAAATAAAATGGCCAGGATGAGCCATGAGAAGGGTTCCTCCTCCATTCTACCCGATTTCTTGAACATGTACGAAGCCCTGGATAGTACAACCGACCCGACCCCTGCAGAGAAATCCATGTGCGTTCCTAAGAGTCGAAAATCCCATGTTGTCTTTGGTAATCCATGTGCATCCTCTATCTGACTGATCGATCCCATGCATGGAGGCTTTGTCCTGAAGCCGTGACCCTGAACCATTCCTCCATTGTTGAACCAGTTGGAAAGCTTGTGTTTGGCTCTGTAAATCCATGTACACCTCTATTATGTGAGTCGAGAAGCCTGTGTTTGTTTCTGAAGAGTCGGTTTCACCTTCGTTCTGAGCCATGGAGTCTGTGTCGACCCCTGCGGGAATTACTCATCATGCATTCCCATGAACCATCACTGTGAGGCGTCGAGCCATTGTTGAGCCTGTGTGTGATCTCTCTCTAGGTGAGGGAGGTGGTTTTTGTTGGAAGAGGTTTCTTCCAGAGAGTGTCCAGCACCATCTTCGGGCTCTGAGACTTCCTGATCCGGCCTGTTGTCGAGACCTAGAGAGGGAGGTTAGCACTGATGGACTATGCTTTTGAAGGTGTATACTCCCAAGCGGAACATGCATGTGGGGAATGAGAGTCTGGTAGTGGTGGGCGTAAGATGGCATCTTGGGAAGAATCCTTCCAGATTTTCTATGTTGTTTTCTCTGTAACCTCATCCTAGCCTAGGATTCCTTACCTTGGGGTGGAGCTTAGTCCCAGCTTGGGGGTGACTCACTGTTGAGCTGATGAGAAGTGCATTCTAAGGTTGGGAGGTTCGTGGAAGCCCTACACTTGGTTGGTGGATTCTACCACTGTTAAAAGATAAGTATCTGATTATGCTTTAATCATGTTTTGCATGGCTCTGCTACTTATGTTATCATGATTTCTACTATTTATATGAATTAATATGATACACTATTAATTGTTAATTATAGCAATAAATAATATGTTTTACTCTGAGCTTAAATGTGTTTATTTGTTTAAATTCATGTGGATTATATAATACTTGTATGAGTTATGTAAAAAGTGGTGCTATAGATTTCTTTTAAGAGCGTTTAAGTCTTGGTAGCTAGAAATGGTGTGCTACAGATTGGTATGAGAGCCAAGGTTTCGACACTGAGCCTAGATGGGCCAGTGGAGCGGTCTTTGGACCGAGAGTGCGAGGGAAATTGGGTTTGGAAGGCCAATTTCATACCTTTGTTTTCTCTGAAGTGTCAAGGAGTTACTTGAAGAGTTTTTAAGCTCAGGAGGTTTAGCGGTGTGTGAAATCGCAGCCAGTGTGGTCTATGGCCACAGGAAGAGAGGACTCCACACCAACAGTGTTGGAGCCTTAGGATTTGTTCGGGAGGGAAGGTGAACCCTCATGACTGTAAGATTTGGGAAGTGTGCGCAGGGTTTAAATCCCTTTTGAATTGCACAGGAGTGTGGGAATCACAATACGCGAATTCCCAAAAACCCAAGAATCCGAGAAGATCTATGTTGTAGATCTAGGAGGAAGGTTCGACCATTAGATCTAGGGATCTCACAAACTCGAAGGTTTGCAAGATGAGAACCCAGGATTTGGGTGCTCCAAGTCGCGAGTGGAAAATTCATGAGAGAATTGCAACCATCCATCTGAGGAGGACAAGTGGCAGCAATCGCGGAGTTGGCGAAGTGTCGAAGAGATCCAGGATTTGGGTCTCATGAACTTGGAAGTTTGCAGGGTGAGTGCCTAAGAGTTGGGTGCTCTAAGTCACGAAGTCGTGAAGTCACAAGGAGTGGAGACAATCGTTGGATCCAGGTCAAGGGAGGAATTTTGGATCAGGAACCCCATCGCCTATCACACATTCGGGGGTTCAGAGGTTGAGAGGGGTCACTTTCGACTACAAAAGTCATGAAGTGTCGAGAGACGAGGCTTGTGTGGACACATGGCAGAGCCATAAGGTGGGGCCCGCATGATAGATAGGAAGACACACGTCGCCTAGAGAATAAAGTCAACACTTTGTTGACTTCTCACATCTCAGGAATTCGCGAGAGAAGAGCACGGGAGCTCGACATTGAAACTCTCAAAGTCATGAGTAGCGAGGATGCGAGGAGAAAATTCAACATCTCTTCTTTGGGTTTCGTGAAAGGAAGGTGCCAAGGTTGGATGCCACAACTCGAAAAGGTGTGAGTAGCAAGAAGTGTTAGCACTTATCCCCAGCCTACAGTCATGTGTAGCAGGCGCTAGCGAGGAGGGAGCCATACCCGTACTTCATCTCGGGTATCGATGTTTGGAGGAAATGAGTCGAGGTTCTTCGACTCACGAACTCGCGAGATTGCGATTTGCAAAAGGGTGACTTTGGTTATGAAGATTTAACTGTTGGATCTTCGTGGACCGAGATTCCGAAGTTCTGAAGTCCTGAAATTGTAGAGCCAAACGCGAGCTCAGAAAACGTATTTGAATCAAAACTTTTTTTGTTCTTGTTCGTATTGGCTTATAAATGTTGTGGATTGTTCATGATGTTTTAATGGCCTGACAAACTTCGAATTAAATTGCAAAGTGCATGTGCAGATTTCGACATGAGTAAGAACTCTAGTTAACTGACGCCGAGTATGGAATTGAAAGAGGTGCATATTGCCTCTGAAACAGAGGATGAAAGGGTAGGAAGGAATGTCAACCTGGGAATCGAAGGAACAAACTCTAATGGGCATGAAAAAGAGATGGATAAGGAAGAACATATGATTAAACTCATCGAAATATTTCAAAAAGATGCCCAAGCTCGCCTAGATGATAGCCGAAAGTTCATGAAAATCAGGGATCGGCAGGGTGAATTCAACTTAAAAATGTTGAAGAGCCTGGAAAGAATAGAAAAGAAATTGGAAAAAGAGGGTGACACAAGCAGATCAAGAAGTGTCAGAACCCCTGAGAGGAGAAGAAGATCGAGGAGTGGTAGCAGACATTATCGTCTCTCCCTGAAGCATTCTGGTAAAGAAACACATAGTAGTTCAAGCCCGTCCCCTACCAGAAAGCACCGAAAATCTGAAAAGGATGAATTGAAAGGGGAGATGAACAAGATTAAGCCTCCAACATTCGATGGAGAACATAAGAAGGAGGAATATGCCAAGACATGGTTGCTTGGCATGAGGAAATATTTCCAACTGTAGAATTATTTTGCCCATGCAGAAGGAAGAATTGCAATGTACCAGCTGAAAGGAAAAGCATCCATGTGGTGGGATCAGTTTGTGCGGGTGCAACACATCAGAGAGAAAAAGGTCACTTGGAAGGAATTTAAGAGGTATTTCGAGAAGAAATACCTGACTAAAAGATAATATGACAGAAAGATGAAGGAGTTCTTCGAACTCAAGTTGGGTAGCATGACTATTGATGAGTATGAATGAAGTTTTCTAGAATTACTGAAGTATGTTCCGTTCATCAAAGACGAGGCTTTCAAAATTCAGAGGTATCTGAGTGGATTTCCACCTTCCATTGGTGACAAGATTCAGTCTAACAATCCTAAGACCATGGAAGAAACCATAAGAAGGGTGAAATTATTATACGAATAACAAAGAGAAAAGCCTACCTTTCAAAAGGCTTGGGATGACTAGAAGAGGTTTAAGAAAGAACAGAGGCAGAAGGGAAACATGCCTCCCTTTTTCAGAAATAGTCTTTAGGGACAGTCATCATTTAGAGAGCTGAGAATGACTGAAGAGGGAGCATAAAGACAGAGACAAACACCCATTCAGTGTTGGGGCTATAAAGTAAACCACAAGTACAAAGATTATCCCCATAAAAATGCTAAAGTGAGAACTGTACATACTGTTCAGCAAGCAGAAACAGTGGAGGATATGGGCAGCAGAATGTCAAGGATCTACGCAACCTTGGACAACAAGAAAGTAGAATTTCAATTGCACATGATTGAAGTGGAAGGTATGATTAACAACCAACCACTAATTATTTTAATTCATTCAGGGGCTAGCCATAGTTATGTATATCCTAGAGTGGTGGACAGTTTGCATCTAACGAGAAGCAAACATGAAAATCCTTTTCTAGTGAAGTTGGCCACAGGAACCAAAAGGAAGGTCACTGAATTGGTTAAGTCTTGTTCAGTAGACATGAAAGGAATGAGCACTAAGGCTGAATTGAACATTATGCCTTTAGGCTCATACAATTGCTTAATTGGGATGGATTGGTTGGACCAACACCATGCCCTTCTGGATTACCATAACAAGAGGTTCACATGCCTGAATGAAGAGGGAAATCAGGTAATAGTCAAAGGAATTCCCAGAGCCATGGCTGTTAGAGAAATCTCATCCATGCAGCTGAAGAAGTGTTACAAGAAAGGTTGTCAGTTATTTGTAGCCCATGTGGAAGAAGAATTCTGAGATGTAGTCTCAAATCTGGAAGACTGTGAGGTACTCAAAGATTTCAAGGACATATTTCAGGAGGTACCTGGACTACCTCCAAAGAGGGACATCGATTTTTCTATAAATTTGATGCCTGGAGCAGCTCCAGTTTCGAAGGCTCCTTATAGAATGAGTACGCTAGAGCTGAAAGAGTTGCAATTGTAGCTCGAAGAGATACTAAAGAAGGGATACATTTTCCCCAATGTGTCACCATGGGGTGCCCCAGTCCTATTCGTGAAGAAGAAAGATGGAACGTTGAGGCTGTGCATTGATTTTTGGCAGTTGAATAAGGTAACTGTCAAGAACAAGTATCCTCTGCCAAGGATCGATGATCTTTTTGATCAGTTGAAGGATGCGAAAATATTTTCAAAAATAGATCTCAGATCTAGATATCACCAAGTGAGAATAAATGATGAAGACATTAGCAAGACTACCTTTAGAACAAGGTATGGTCATTATGAATTCACAGTGGTGCCATTTGGATTGACAAATGCACCTACTATTTTCATGTGCTTAATGAATGGAGTGTTCAGAGATTATTTGGACAAGTTTGTCATAGTCTTCCTGGATGATATCTTGGTGTATTCCAAGACAGAGGAAGAACATGAGCAACACCTGAGAATGGTGTTGCATGTGTTGAGAGAGCACCAGTTGCACGCAAAACTGAGCAAGTGCTCATTTTATCAAAGGCAAATTCATTACTTGGGGCACATTATATCAAAGGAAGGGATCATTGTGGATCCTGAAAAGGTTGAGGCCATTCGAGAATGGTCAGCGCCAAGGAATGTGGCAGAAGTTAGATCTTTTATAGAAGGTTAATAGCTGGATTCTCAAGGATAGCTCATCCTATCACTTCCTTGCAAAGGAAGGAGAAGAAGTTTCAGTGGACTGAAGAGTGTGAGAGCAGTTTCCAGCGATTGAAGCAGCTACTAACCAACACTCCAATACTGAACATTACATATCCAAATAAGGATTATGTAGTGTGCATCGATGTGTGTAAGGAGGGACTGGGAGGAGTTCTCAGCCAAGAGGGATTTGTAATTTGTTATGAGTCTCGAAATTTGAAGGAGCATGAGAGGAATTATGCCACTCATGATTTAGAGCTAGCAGCAATCGTCCACTCCTTGAGGAAATGGAGACATTACCTCATGGGCAAAAGATTTGAGTTGAGAACAGACCATAATGGTCTGAAATATTTATTTGATTAGCTGACTTTAAATGCCAGGAAAATCATATGGCTAAAGTTTCTGTGTGAATATGACTTTGATATCAAGCATATCAAAGGGAAAGAAAATAGGGTGGTCGATGAAATCAGCAGAAAAGTGCACGAATTACATGCTACAACCATTAGCATGTACAGGACTGAGATTAAGGATAGAATTTTAGAAGCTGCAAATGTTGATTTGCAGTACAGAGGTCTAATAGCAAAGCTACAGCAGCGTGAGAGACCATAGACCAAGGAAAGTTACACCTTGGGAACTGATGGTTTACTTTTGTATAAAAATAGAGTGTATGTACCCAATGTCTGAGAATTGAAGCTGACAATTATAAAGGAGATGCATAACGTGGCTTATGATGGACATCCTGGATATCAGAAGACTATGGCAGTAGTCAAAAGCCATTATTTTTGGCTAGGTCTGAAGAAGGAAATCGCTGAATACATCGCCAGATGTATGGAGTGCCAAAACGTTAAGGCTGAGCATAGGCACCCAGCAAGGTTGTTGTAGCCTTTACTCATTCTTGAGTGGAAATGGGAAGTGGTGACAATGGATTTTATCACTAGACTACCTAGAACAAGCAAGCAGCATGATTCAATCATGGTGGTGGTGGACAATCTTACTAAAGCTGCCCATTTTATTCCACTGAAAACCACCCACAGGGCAACTGATGTTGTTGATATCTTTTTAAAAGAAGTTGCACGCTTGCACGAAATTCCTAAGACAATTGTGTCTGATAGGGACCCAAAATTCACTTCAAATTTTTGGAAAGGACTGTTCAAAGGATTCGAAACATATCTAAACTTTAGTACAGCATATCATCCTGAGTCTGATGGTCAGACAGAAAGGGTGAACAGAGTAATAGAAGACATACTAAGAATGTATGTGATGGATAAACCATCAAGGTGGGAAGACTACCCGCATTTGGTAGAATTCGCCTACAATAATGGGTATCATGCATCATTGAAGATGAGCCCATTCGAAGCACTTTATGGAAGAAAGTGAAACACTCTAGTGATTTGGGATAATCCAGCTGATAGAGTAGTCGTTGGGCCTGAACTGCTCAAAGAGATGGAAGACCAAATGATAAGGATTAAACAAAATCTGAAATATGCCTAGGATAGGCAGAAAAGTTACAATGACAGTAACAAAACCCATAGAGAATTCAAAGTGGGTGACCATGTTTTCTTGAAAGTGAAGACTAACAAGAGTTCCCTGAGGTTGGGAAGTTGCGCCAAATTGGCAGCAAGATTTTGTGGGCCATTTGAGATCCTAGAAAGGATTGGGCCAGTTGCATACATGCTTGCATTACTTGCATCTATGACTGTACAAAATGTGTTTCATGTTTCACTGCTTAAGAAATATGTACCCAATGCTAATCATGTTATCGATTGGAATGTGATTTAGGTGAAACCAGAAGGTGTCCTGCAAGTGCATCATGTGCACATATTGGACAGCAAAAGAAAACAACTCCAAAATTGAGTTATAGAGCTTGTAAAGGTCTAGTGGACCTGGTACGGTCCTGAGGATGCAAAATGGGAGCATGCAGATGTTATGCAGGCAGAGTACCCGCATCTTTTTGAAAATTTTGAAAGGCTTGCAGAGATAGTGTAAAGTTACACTGAGGACAATGCAAAAATAAGGGGAGGGGGATTGTAGTGTCCCCAAGGCTGAGCCCCGTTGCAAACCATGTTCTGAAAGAAATTGTAATTATTTTCTATAGGCTGGTGAGCCAAGTTTGTATAAGCCAGTGGGCTTATGTGATTGTTAGGCCAGAGACCCTAAGGGATGGAGGCCAAGGGCCTAGTTTTGTACTTGTATGTATGCAGAACATTTATTAAAATTGTAAACACCGCCGGGTGAAAACTAACCACGATGAATGAGTGAAGGGGGACTAAGCATCCATAGAGAGGGCAAGGAATTAGAGGCTGGAAGGTGGGAAAAGGGCCTAAGTGTTTAGACTAGGGGGCTTAAGCCTGGGAATAATATTTTAATATTGTACAAAAAGACATGTGCATTTTATGTTTTATCATAAGTTCCTAGCGAGGGGAGGACGTACAAGGGTGATGTGTGCTAGTGGAATGCATGTAGTTCCATGGGTGACAAGTGTCAACACTGGTGCATGTGAATAAAATAGCCAGGATGAGCCATGAGAAGGGTTCCTCCTCCATTCTACCCGATTTCCTGAACGGGTACGGAGCCCTGGATAGTACGACCGACCCGACCCCTGCAGAGAAATCATCGTGCATTCCTAAGAGTCGAAAATCATGTGTTGTCTTTGATAATCCGTGTGCATCCTCTATCCAACTTATCGAACTCGTGCGTGGAGGCTCTATCCTAAAGCCGTGACCCTAAACCATTCTGACATTGTTGAACCAATTGGAAATCCTGTGTTTGGCTCTGTAAATCCGTGTACACCTCTATTCTGTGAGCTGAGAAGCCTGTGTTTGTTTCTGAAGAGCCGGTTTGACCTCCGTTCTGAGTCATCGAGTTTGTGTTGACCCCTGTGGGAATTACTCATCATGCATTCCCGTGAACCATCACTGTGAGGCCTCAATCCATTTCTAAGCCCGTTTGAGAGGTTGTGTTTGTATTCCCAGTTGGCTATGGTGACCACGCAGAGATGGACTGTGTGTGGCTTGATGGAAAGCGTGAGTTGTGATTGAGCCTGTGTGTGATCTCTCTCTAGGTGAGGGAGGTGGTTGTTGTTGGAAGAGGTTTCTTCCAGAGAGTGACTAGCACTAGATTTGGGCTCTGAGACTTCCTGATCTGGCCTGTTGTCGACACCCAGAGAGGGAGGTTAGCACCGATGGGCTATGCTTGTGAAGGTGTATACTCTCGGGTGGAACAGGCATGTAGGGAATGAGAGTCTGGTAGTAGTGGGTGTAAGATGGAATCTTGGGAAGAATCCTTCCATATTTTCTATGTTGTTTTCCCTGTAACCTCATCCTAGCCTAGGATTCCTTGCCTTGGGGTGGAGCTTAGTCCTAGCTCGGGGGTGACTCACTACTGAGCTGATGAGTAGTGCAGTCTAAGACTGGGAGGTTAGTGGAAGCCCTGCACTTCATTGGTGGATTCTACCACTGTTAAAAGATAAGTATCTTATTATGCTTTAATCATGTTTTGCATGAATCTGCTGCTTATGTTATCATGATTTCCTCTGTGTATATGAATTAATATGATACGCTATTAATTGTTAATTATAGCAGTAAATAATATGTTTTACTCTGAGCTTAAATGTGTTTATTTGTTTAAATTCATGTGGATTATATAATACATGTATGAGTTATGTACAAAGTGGTGTTATAGATTTCTTTTAAGAGCATTTAAGCCTTGGTAGCTAGAAATGGTGCGCTACACTTATTGTCTAGAATTAGCATGGGATCCATACCCCCGGTGGTTAGGCATGTTATCTGCATGATAAGTTCAACAGTTATGGCGATGGGTTTGTCCAACCATACATCCCCTCCATGTGTAACTACTAACAGTTTATTGACGCATGACGATGCATATTGGCCTCTGCCAAAGTGTGGTATCTTCAACAATCCTAGAATCTATGTTCTGTCAAGTCCAATTTCCCACTAGTGTGGTTGACTGATGGTTTCTCCAAGTTTTTTCACAACTACTTTCTGCATAAATACCTATCATGCAAGCTCTGGATATTTGGTTTCATCTGCTACGTCGTGGTTAGAATACTTGAGCTTCCCGATGTGACCTAATAATTGTGTGTCCACCTGTACCCCCTCTGGTATGCAAGGTAGCACAATCTCTGCAGTTAGTTTCTTTTGGGGTGACCTCGATATCTGAACTCGATCCTCCTTCTATATTGGATGGCTCAAAGTTTCAGAAACTCGTGGTTTTTCTCCTGTCATCCACTCTGGCCATGCCCAGGTAGTTCCAGCGGTCTCCTCGGCTGGGTGACCTAAGATGGGTGCTTGTGTCTCATATGGTTGATCCTTTGCTCCCAGATGTTGTGTCATTTGGTTCACTTCCACGGTTGCTTTAGTATGTTCTGGTGGTATTTCCTCGTGGATTTCTTCTTCTTTGTTCTGAGGCTTATGCATTGTTGTTGGTGTATCCTGTTCCATGGCCTCTGTTTGTGGTTGCGGAATATCCTCTAGTATTGGTGTGGACTCCACTAGGATTTCCTCTGATGACGGGATTTCATCAATATCGACGATATTTGGTGGTTTCTCTTCATTTTCTTCTAGTTCTCCTCATGACCTAGTTTGAACCCAGGTTGATCTAGCTGTCTAACCTAGTTCTGCGAGCTTTGGTGGTGCCATAATGGTGTCTGTTGAACGTTTGTTGAGTTTGAATGGATTCAGTGAGCTCTTTGTTTTGACTTTGTTCATTCTAGCTGCTATTGCTCTTTTTCTGTTTTCCTTTCGTGAATAGACTAACTACTTTTGTACTCATTTGTTATATGGGCTCATCATGAATCTTTTTGAGGATGCTTCCTCCCTTATGCGATTTATAATGCACCATAATTGTGGGTTAAATGCATCTGCGATGATTTCGTACTTTCCATTATGCCTACTCTACGGTGTCCAGTTGGCATGTTTAATGTGACATCCCATCCATCCTCGCCTTTCTTTAACTCTGCCTCTTGTTGTCCTGTCATCCTGCTTTTGTCGACTTTCCTTTTCCCACTTGTTTCCTTTTTCGATATGGATGTTACCGTTTCCCTCCTTTTTTTTTGTTTTTTTTTTTTACTACGTGGTGGGTGGTTGACTATCCTTGCACAGCTTCAACCGACTCCCATCGATCATTCCTCTGAGGTCTGTGCCTACTATATCTCTTAAATATACAACTCCTCCATCCATGACAGAGTTTACCTCATATGGTCCTAGCCAATGCATTCTGATCTTTCCTGGGTGTTGTAATGATTTACTGTCATAGAGAAATACTAGATCTCCTTCCTTGAACGTCTTCCTCTTGATGTGGTGGTCATGCGAAGATTTGTCTCTTGCTTTCCATACTTATTGGTGGAATCCTGCCAATATTTAGTCTTCCTCCATCGACAGTAACTGATTCAGTCATTCCTGTACTGTGCCTCGTTCTGTCATGTTTGTGATAGCTACACATAGGCTGGGTATTAAAAATTCTAATGACACTACTGCTTATTGACCATAGACTAGTTTGAATGGTGTGTGGCCTATCAAAATTTTGCATGTGGTTTTATACGCCCATAACATTGTTGGTACCTTGAGGTCCCAATCATCCATCTTGACGTTATATATCTTTGTCAAGGCGTTCTCTAGAATTTTGTTGAAGGCTTCTACCATGCCATTTGCCTGTGGGTGGTACGGTGTTATTTTTTTGGTGATGACTTCAAACTCTTCGAGCATCGCTCAGATGGTGTTGTTTATGAAGGGCATTCCTTGGTCACTCATCAAACTTCGGCACCCAAATATAGTAATTACCTTTTCAAATAGAAAGTGTGCAGTTGTCTCTGCACTGCAATCTTTTACTGGTGCAGCTTCTGCCCATCTCGTTAGGTATTCTATCGTGGTGATAATATATATTTCCCAAGTTATTTTGTCTTGTGGGTTAATGCGTCCCACGAATTCTATCGCCCATTTGTCGAATTCCTAAAGTGTCACTTGCGGTCGTAGTGGAATATCATCCCTTTTGTTGGGTTTTCCTACCCTTTGACAGACATCACATTGCTAACAATATTATTTAGAGTCTCTGTGGATCATTGGCCACCATAATCATGTGTGTAGTACATTCTACGCGGTAGCTTTTCCTGCATAATTCCCTCCTGCTATTCCCTCGTGGGCTTCTGCTAAAATTCTTGGTCATTCGCGGTCTAGTATGTATCTTCGTAAGATGTTATTTGTCCCAATATTATATAGATGTCCTATGATCAATTGGTAGTCGATTGCACAGACTACCAAGTTCTTCTTATGCGCAGTGGTATATTCTTACAACGCAGTACCTATGCTCAAGTACTAGATGATCTCTGCAAAGTAATCATCAACAATATGTACTAAGAATAGTTGTGCGTCTGGAAAGTTGTCTTCTAAGTTAATTGGTTCCTCTCCATTTGTGACCCTCGATAGTTGTTAAGGTCCTACATTCAATTTTCCTGGTTTAACTATTACCTCAAATTCAAATTCTTGAAATAGAAATAACCATTGATAGATTCTCCCCCCCAACACTGGCTTGTTGACTAAGTATTTTAGGGTTGAGTGATCTGTAAACATCTTAAAGTGTTTTCCCAGTAGGTAATGTTTGTATTTTTGTAGTGAATACACCATAGCTAGGCCTTATCTTTCTGTCGTGTTATAATTATGTTATGAGTCTGATAATTTTTTACTTGTGAATGCCATAGGGTGATCCAAGTCTCTTGCTTTTGTTGCACCAATATAGCTCCAAGTGCTATTGTCGATGCATCTACATGTACATGGAATGTCTTATCCCAATCTGGAAATACCAATATTGGTGTGGTGACCATATTTTCCTTTAGGGTATCCAAACCATGTTGGCACTCGTCATTCCATTGATACTTTGTATCCTTCCTTAATATTTTTCCATTGGTGTTGTAATCTACATGTATGCTTTGATGAATTTCCTGTAATATCCTGTATGTCCTAGCATTTCTCTTAGTTGGAGGACTGTTTTTGGGGTTGGTAGGTTAACAATGACTGTGATTTTGGTCGGATCCACTAGCAAACTCTCTTTGCATACTATGTGTCCCAATAGTATCCCAAATGGTGTTCCAAATATGCATTTCTTGATATTCAGTGATATATGGAACTGTCTTCATTGTTCTAACATCAGTCGTAAAAATTCCACATGGTTTTTTAGTAAGCTATACATTGTCCAATCATCCAGGTATACTTCGAGGAATTGATGGATGAATTCCTTAAATGCTACGATGACCACTCTAGAAGATATCTTAGGTACATTATTCAATCCGAACAGCATGACTGTATACTCATAAGATCCCCATTCTGTCGCGAACGTGGTCTTGTGTCTATCCTCTTGTGCTATCTTAATCTGATGATATTCTGAGAATCCATCGGTGAATGAGTAGGTTTTGTGGCCTCCTATGTTCTCGATTACTTCATCTGTGAACGGTGTGGGGAACAGGTCATGTAGGCATGCATCATTCAACTTCCTCAAGTTGACGCATATCCTGATCCCTCTTCCTTGTTTCTTGTCCTGTACTACCATCGATCTTATCCATTTTGATTCTTTGACTGGTTCGATGATGTCAACCTCAAGCATCATGTCAATATCATCTTTAAATTTATGTTTATATATGGGGTTCAATCTATATGGTCATTGTTTAATGGGTCTCGCATCAGGTTTGAGTGGTATCTTCACTTCACCTGATTCTACGGCTATGCCTTTTGTTAGCGCGAATTCTTGCAAGGGGATGTTTTCTCTCCAAGATTCGAGCCCATGGTGTAAATGCAAAGAAATGGGGCTTAAAAAACATAACAAACTCATTTTGTCCAAGGTCATAGCCATGAGTGCAATGTGCAACACAGAGAAAATCCATTTCAGGTTAAAATTGCAAGCAGGCGGGCGGCTCCAGTATTCAGCGACGAGGATCGATTGATGGAGCAGATCATCGATCGGCGAATATTTGCGGCCAATGGAGTTGTGCCATGTTTAGCACTGGAATCAGGCCCACAATCTCACCAAAATGATCCAGGCCATCCATCCTAGAGGAGCACGTGGCACACGATCGAGCTCTGACGCAGCTTCACCCATTGCGACCTTGAAACGCTTTTTCTCTGCAACTGGGATCACCGAAACACGAAGTGTCGAAGGCACCCAAAAATCGGGCCCACAATCTCACTGAAATAATCCAGGCCGTCTGATCAAGGAGAGACACGTGGCACATGATTGGGCTATATCTCCACTTCTCCCATCGTGACTTTGAAGAGAAAGGATCAACTCTCTCCCATCCACAAAACATGAAGTGCTGAAGGCATCCAGAATTCATGCCCACAATATCACTGAAGAAGTTCAGGGTCATCCGGTCAAGGAGGGACACATGGTGCATGATTGGGCTCTATCACCACTTCACCCATCACGACTTTGAAGAGAAAGGATCACCTCCCTCCCATCAACGAAATGTGAAGTGCCAAAGGTGTCCAGGAATCAGGCCCATAATCTCACCGAAATAATCCAAGTCATTCGATCGAGGAGAGACACATGGTGCACGATTGGGCTATATCACCACTTCGCCTATCGTGACTCTAAAGAACAAGGATCAGCCTCCTCCCCACCACAATACGCGAGATGCGAAGGCATCTGAGATTCGGGCCCACAGTATCGTCGAAAGTGTTATGGGTCGTCCGATCAAGGAGAGACACATGGCACACGATTGGGCTCTATCGCCACTTTGCCCATCGTGACTTTGAAGAGTAAGGATTAGCCTCCTCCCAACCGTGATACGCAATATGCGAAGGCATCCAATATTTGGGCCCATAGTATCATCAAAAGTGTTCTGGGTCATCTAATCAAGGAGAGACACGTGGCACACAATTGGGCTCTATCGCCACTTCACCCATCGTGACTTTGAAGAGTAAGGATCAACTCCCTCCCATCCATGAAATGCAAAGTGTTGAAGGCACCTCTGGGTGCGGGCCCATGGTCATAGAACTGGGTCATACGAAAAAAGGACAAAGCAAATGAGGGACGTGGAGCCAATGTGTTCAAGGAAAAATGATCATGGTCATCAGTTTTAAAGCCTATCCAACCATTGATCCTGGAAGGTCGTTTCGCGAGATTGGGCACCAGGAAATTTGAAGGCAGAGGAAGTAGAAATCCCCAAAATAAGAAATGTTGAAGCACCCTTGGAGAGAGGTTCCTGGTCATGGCCCTATGTTACATTGAAGGTGGTTCTAGAAGAAAGGGAGGCTAGCCTCCGAGCCTTAAAGAGCAGGCACGTGGTCTTCTCCTGAGGGTATCGTCTCGGCCACTCCCTAGGGAATCAGTTAATGAAAATCAAGCAGGTAGGTGAAACCTCAGCTCGAGCCATAAATGGAAGGTATGGGAGGCCTGGAGAAATCAACCTGTCATACCCTTGTGTGCAAGTCCCCCCCTGCAAGAGCCATGCTGAGTTAAGATGGCATCTAAGGAAGGATTTATGTCTAGGTTTGACTGAAAAGACACCATACCTTGGAGGTTCAAGAACACCTCTGTTGGGCAAAATTTTCTGAGTATATATACTCATTTTTTCTATTTTTATAAGCATCAATGGTAGAGTAAAGCTCCCAATTATAAAGTTTTAATAGATGCACTAGTTCTGTGGTTATGTATTTGTATGTGAGATTTCTTGTTTTATAACAGAAAACTTTCTTATACCATCTAGTTTCATCTCAGACTGAGAGAGTTCATGATCAACTAATTCGCGTGAATTACTATGACTATGTTAGGATAAAGGATTTATTGTAATACCATTATATTCTCCAGTGTTGCCTACATTTGAGCGTAAGAAGTTCTCATGTTCAAGTTTTTCTTCTATAGGTTTTCAAAAGCTCGATGCCTACAACAGCCCTTAGCTTTTCCTCACAAAAGTCTTCCTCCTATTTACCCTTACTACAACTCATTGTCTGAAGTTTAACTAAGACCTCACCTACCTGTGCATGTCCAGCCTAGTTTCGGAGTTAGAATGATATTGTTCCAAGTTTTCTTCCCCTTGATCACCCTCTATAAACAAATCGTGACATAAACTGATGAGCGTCGGGCTCTGCTCCTGCTACAATCCAGGAAGTGACCTCCAACGCCAACATTTCTTGTGTCGTTGCCAGGGACGAAGTTGAAATTTTTCCTCGAGATTGAACAACATTGAGCCTCTGATTTTGAAGGTCCATCAGGCATCAGAGCCTTTGAAGATTGCTACTGTTCACCTGGCGAGTCCATTGTGACGATTCCACTGTGGTGAACCTGCCATTTTAATTGTGGCTTTTAGAGGTAGACACATGCGGTCCCATCCACAACTGCCTCTAGCTACACCTGAAGCTGAGTCACAGGCGAATTTCAAAAAAATAAAGGCCCCTCAAGGAGAAACTTCCACCGCCGAACCAGGTAATTTGTCGTCCCCTTCTATAGAAACCCCTTTTTCTTCTCCTCAGCTTCGCAGCAGACCATTTTCTCAAGCCTCTCGTTTCCTAAATTTTAGAAGTGTTCCTACCAAGTTGCCCCCTCTTGGTTTTGGACTAGAGGGAGAAACCCTTGTCACTTCCCTTACCCCTGTAAGCCTATTTCCAGTATCCCCAGTTCAAGCTCCTTCCCCTCCAAGTTCTCCTCCACCTAATATCCCTATGGCAAGAGAAAATCCCCCTATGACCAGAATGGAGGCTATTATAGATGCTAGGTATGCTCCCCTTGTGTTACCTCAGCCTCTCAATGCCCTTCCAGTAGATGGTTACCTCAAGTAGCTGCCCAAGTTTACAGGTGAGGGGGACATAACTGCAGAAGAACACCTTGAAGCCTTCTACATTTTTACAGATGATCATGTTATCATGCATGTAGATCTATGGATGAGGATTTTCGTCTATAGTCTTGAAGGTGAAGCTAGAAAATGGTTTAGGGCCCTGCCTCATGGATCTGTTGATGGGATTGAGGCTTTGGATAGTGCCTTTTTCAGACAATGGGGAGACAAAAAGGACTTCATGTATTACATGACTGAGTTTGGGTTTTTGAAGAGAAAGGAAGGAGAGTCTGTCTCTGACTTCTCCAAAAGATTTAATAAAATGTACAATAAGATCCCCACTGAGATAAATCCCTCTGAAGCCTCTACAAAGATCACTTATGCCAGCACTTTTGATCCTAATTTCTGCCTCCTGCTGAGGGAAAGGATAGCCACCACTCTGGCTCACATGCAAGAAGCAGTCGTGGAAGTAGAGTCTAACATATTAGTTGTTGACCGACTCAGGAATAAGGCTGACAGAGATGTATCCAAGAGAAGAACAGAAGCCTCCCCATCCCATTCCTCTCCCCTTCCCCTTCAGATGGATGAGGTAACTAAAGTACTGAAATCCCTTTTGGATAGGATGGAGAGGTGGGAGTTAGAGGGGAATCCCACATACAGAAATCACCATAATACTGATAACAGAGGTTTCAAGAGGCCTGGTAACAATATGCCACAGACTTTGCCAAAGGAACAAAGAAGCAGAGATAGGGATGATCAGAGGATACAGACCCCTCTCCAGAATAGCCTAGTTTCTCATGAGGAAGGGGAGGATGTGGATGAACTCGACCCTGTGATCCACTGCATTGAGGACACTTCCCCTTTTCCTCATTTGACACAATCTGCATATGAGGAATCCCTTATCAACACCCAAATCAATGAGTTGATTAAAGGGGAAGAGGCCAGCAACACTCCTAACGGATACAATCTTAGGTCAAAAAAGAAAGAAGGGAATTTTGATAGTCAGGATCATCCCCTCATAGAGAAAAGGCCTACTAAAGCTGCAGCAAGTTCCCTGGATGATTTTAGGGGCTAAATTTCGCTCATGGGCTAATTTTCCATAGTTTTTCCAAAAACGAGATTCGCTATTTTAAAAATGATTCACCCAAATTCTATAGGATAAAATTATTTTACCTTAAAAATCGCCAAAATTTTAAAAAACTATATAAAATCCTTAGAAATTTGAATATTTTTACAAAAATATCGCCAAACATTTATAGTTGGCATATGAAGGATTAGTAAGATTCGTCAAGGTTTCTACATTTTAAAATAAATTTCCATCCTTAAAATCATCCCTGGCAGCAACCACTACTAAAGAAAAGAAAACACAGAATGCTTCACCGGCAGCCAAGGAACCTATCTCTGAGGTAAGGGAAGCTCCTAAGTCTCTCTCCTCCTTTAGTTTTGAGCATGAGATTCAGAAGATTAGAATTCCTGTACCCCTCTCCGAACTAGTTAAAAATGAAGATTTCAAAAAGTCCCTCTCTAAGCTGCTACAATCTGAGCCCCCCAGCTTTCTGTGGACTCAATAAATCTTCAATATGGAAAGCCAGCAGTCGTCTTAGGTCCCATGTTAGAAGATAGAGATGATTCATCCCCTCCTTTCTACACATCCCTGAACATACATGATAAAGTGTTGCATAAATGCCTCATGGATTCAGGGGCTTCCCATAACCTTATGACAAAAATAGTCATGGAAGAATCGGGATTGGAAGTGACAAAGGCTTATCATGATTTGTACTCTTTTGATTCAAGGAGGGTGCAATTTCTTGGAGTCATCAAAGACTTGGTGGTCTCTTTATTTCAACTACCCATGAAGATTGTGGTCATGGACATTATGGTAGCTGATGTTCCCCCCAAGTTTGGCATGTTGTTGTCTAGGTCTTGGATTAAAAGACTTGGAGGAACATTACATATGGATATCACATATGCCACCATTCTAGTATTTGGAGGGGAACACAGGAGGTTGTACAGAGAAGCCCAACTAGCCTATATTGTCAGTGATGAAGAAAACCCCACCAATCATCCCATCTTTGCACTTGACACTGATTTGGGGTCTAGTTTATTGCATATCACTAATGCTTCTGAAGCCCCTTTCCAAATCAGAAAGCAACCCTTTTTTAATCATGGGACACCTCCTCCAAACACCTCCATTTGGAAAAAAAAATTCGACAGAGCTTCTTCTAGAGAAGGCATTGGCACTGGAGTGGTTTTCATGTCACCTTCTCAAGAGACCATATCCCTGTCATACAAGCTGGAATTTGAAACCACCAAAAATGTGGCAGAGTATGAAGCTCTTGTTCTGGGTATGAGGGATGCAAAAGAAATGGGAATAAGGGAGATGGCAATGTTCGAAGATGTTAAATTGATAATCCAACAAGTCGGGAATGTCTATCGGGCCAAGCATCCTCGGCTCAAAAGTTACAGGAACGAGGTATGGGACCTAATTGATAATTTCTTCTCAACTTTCAACATTTCTTTTATCCCAAGGGAGGATAATGCTTCGGTCAAATCCTTAGTTGTCTCATCTAGTCTATTTAGGATCCCTCTGTCGCCGAAGATCCCATGTGGGGTCGAGATAAGATATAGGCCATCCATCCCAGACAATGTAAAGCATTGGAAGGTATTCGAAGACGATATTGAAATCAAAAAATTTCTCCAGTCCGTCGATGAGTTTTCTGCATTGCACATTGAGCAAGACCCTGATCTCGAAGGAAACCCTCACTCTGAGGTATTCTTAAATAAAATTGTTAATCACCATATTGTTCAGTTTCCCAGCAATCAAATTCCAAGGGGACTAGTCCCTTTAGAAAGACTGTTCGATGGGAATGATGTGGCAATAAAAGATAAGATTTCAAGAGGAAATACTGATACATCAGAGTGCAACATTGGCACATAAGAGGAGCCTAAGTTCGTCAAGTTTTCAAGCAGCTTGACCCAAGAACAAAGGGCCAAATACACTGAACTATTAAGAGAATTTGTCGATGTGTTTTCATGGACCTATGAAGACCTCAAGACATATGACACATCTATCATTGAACACAAGATCCCACTGAAGGAAGAGGCTAAACCATTTATGAAAAAGCTAAGACAGATAAACCCTATGTTGTTGGCTGTCATGGAAAGAGAAGTGAAGAAGTTGTTAGATGCCCAAATCATTGTTCCCATGAGATATTCCGAATGGCTAGCCAATTTGGTATTGGTAAGAAAGAAAAGTGGAGAAATCAAGCTCTGTGTTGATTTCAGAAACCTAAACAGGAGCTCGAAGAAAGACAATTATCCCCTACCCAACATGGAACACATATTGCAGAGGGTAACTGGTGCATCTAGGATATCCACGATCGATGGTTTTTTGGGTTATAACCAGATATCATTCATGCCCGAGGACAGAGAAAAAATGGCCTTCACCACTCCTTGGGGCACATTCATGTATGCCAAAATACCCTTTGGATTGATGAATGCAGGAGAAACATTTCAATGGGCCATGGATATAGCCTTCATTGGGGAAAAAGATCAGTTTGTGGTGATCTATCTATATGACATCATAGTCTTCTCCAGGTCTAACAAAGAGCACTACTGTCACCTAAGAAAAGGGTTCTTGAAGTGTCGGAGGTTTGGCCTATCCTTAAACCCCAAAAAATATTTGTTTGCTATGAAGGAGGGGAAATTTTTAGGTCATATAGTATCAACAGAAGGAGTAAGGATTGATCCCAGTAGGGTAGAGGCAATCCAAACCCTGTCACTTCCCCGGTCTAGAAAGGAAGTTCAGGATTTTTTAGGGAAGATTAACTTTCTGAGGAGGTTCGTCTCAAATTTTGTTGAGATGGTGAAACACATCACAACCATGCTCAGGAAAGGAAAAGAAGTAAAATGGATTGCTAAGCCCAGGGAATCTTTTATCCAAATAAAGAAGGCATTGACTAAGGAACCTATGTTGATCAGTCCCAATTATTCCAAGGACTTCTTGATTTTTTCTTTTGCTTCTTTTGATACAATAGCAGTAGTCTTATTGCAAAAAAATGAGGAAGGATGAGAAAAACCCATTTCGTTCTTTAGCAAGGCATTAAGAGATGTAGAAGTCCAATACGATATCATGAAGAAGCAAGCCTATGCCTTGGTGAAATTTCTCAAAGCTTTGAGAGTCTATCTCTTGCACTCAAAAGTGATTATATATGTTCCTTTAGCCTCTGTGAAGGACATCCTTATACAACCTGACATAGATGGGAGGAGAGGTAAATGGATTGCCAAGATCCTGGAGTTTGATCTGGAGATTAATCCCACCAAGTTGATAAAAGGGCAGGGTTTAGCCAAGCTGCTGGATGAATCCAATTGCAAAGCCTTGAGGATTAGCTTCATCAATGCTTGTTCAGAAAATCAGCAAGTTGAGTCGTCCAACAAAGGTTCTCAGGGTGGCTTATCACTAGAAGAATGCACCTGGTATAGAGATATTTTGTATTTTCTGCAATATTTGAAGCCTCCTGATGGAATGGGAAAGAGTAAGGTGAGAGATTTAAAGCTCAAGGCAGTCAGATATTGCCTCATTGACCAAGCCTTGTACTGGAAAGACCCTCTAGGGGTATTTTTAAGGTGCCTGAATCCACAAGAATCCCAGAAAGTTATGTTTGATTTCCATAGCGGCCTTTGTGGGGGGAATCATTTCTCGAAGACCATAGCTCACAAAATCCTTAGGGCTGGGTATTACTAGCCCACTTTATTCGTTGATGTCTGCAAAGAAATCATAACTTGCATCAAATGCCAAAATTTCTCAGGAAAGCAGTAGCTTAGACCACTACCACTGAAACCTGTAGTAGCTTCAGCTCCTTTTCAACAATGGAGGATGGACTTCATCAAGGAAATCCATCCTCCATCAAGTGGCCAACACAGATGGATCCTGACTGCGATAGACTATTTCACCAAGTGGATAGAAGTTGCCCCCACCAGAAGTGCACCACACAAAGTAATTATCAGCTTCTTGGAGGATATCATAGCCAGATTTGGTTGTCCCAGCAGGATTGTCACTGATAATGTTGCTTCATTCAAATTTGAGCTTCTGATTAAGTTCTGTGAGTAGTTCGAGATCTTGCTAATTCACTCCACCCCCTATTATCCTCAAGGAAATGGACTGGTAGAATCTTCCAATAAAATCCTAATCAAGCTCATTAAAATATTATTGGAAGACAATAAGAGGGCTTGGGATTCAAAGCTCAAATTTTCTCTATGGGCTAATCGAGTGACAATGAAGAAGTCCCCGGGCACCTTGCCTTTTCAGCTGGTTTACAGAACAGAGGCAGTTTTTCCCACTCAGCTCGCCTTACCTGTAGCAAAGTTATTTCAAGAATATGAAGGAGAGCTAGATCATATGGTCAGAAGGATTCATCAGATGGTGGAAGTACAACAAATCAGGGAGTAGGTGATGGACGCAGCTCATAGTTATCAATAGAAGGTCAAACAGGCCTTTGACAGGAAGGTCAAGAAGAAGGAGTTTGAGATTGGGGATTTGGTGCTTAAGTGGGATGCACCTAGACAAGATAAGGGAAAACAAAGCAATTTTGACACCCTATGGATTGGGCCCTTCAAAATATCTGAGGTTTTCTCAAATAACACGTAAAGGTTGCAGGATTTGGAGGGTGAGGAGGTTTTTAACAGCCCAGTAAATGGGAATTTTCTGAAGAAATGTTTTGTTTGAGCCTTAGACGGCTCCTTTGTTTGTAAATATTTTCCTTTTGGTTCATTGTTTATTTTTTTTATTTTTCGGCTTAGTAAATGATTCCATAGCCCAATAGCAAGGCACTCAAGCTACAAAATGAGTTTTTAGAGCATCACAAGGATGACTCTATCCCCCATGGAGCCTAATGTTAGTGAAAATTCTTGCAAGGTGGTTTTTTCACTCCAAGATTCGAGCCCGTGGCGTAAATGCAAAGAAATGGGGCTTAAAAAACCTAACAAATTCATTTTGTCCAAGGTCGCAACCATGAGCACAATGTGCAACACACAAAAAATCCATTTCAGGTTAAAATTGCAAGCAGGCAGGCGGCTCTAGTATTCAGCGATGAGGATCGATCGATGGAGCAGATCGTTGGTCAACAGATATTTGCGGCCGACAGAGTTGTGCCATGTTTAGCACAGGAATCAGGCCCACAATCTCACTGAAATGATCCAGGCTATCCATCCCGGAGGAGCATGTGGCACACGATCGAGCTCTGTCGCAACTTCACCCATCGTGACCTTGAAATGATTTTTCTCTACAAATGGGATCCCCGAAACGTGAAGTGCTGAAGGAACCTAGGAATTGGGCCCACAATCTCGTCGAAATAATCCAGGCCATCCAATTGAGGAGATACATGTGACACACGATTGGGCTATATCACCACTTCATCCATCGTGACTTTCAAGAGCAAGGATCAACTCCCTCCCATCCATGAAATGCAAAGTGTCGAAGGCGTCCAGGATTCGGGCCCACAGTATCGTCGAAGAAGTTCAAGGTCATCCAGTCACGAAGGGACATGCGGCACACGATTGGGATCTATCGCCACTTTTCCCATCGTGACTTTGAAGAGAAAGGATCAACTCCCTCCCATCCATGAAACACGAAGTGACGAAGGCACCCAAGAATCGGGCCCACAATCTCACCGAAATAAGCAAGGCCATATGATCGAGGAGAGACACGTGGCGCACGATTGGGTTATATCACCACTTCTCCTATCATGACTCCAAAGAACAAGGATTAGCCTCCTCCCAGCCGCGATACGCGATATGTGAAGGTGTCTAGGATTCGAGCCCACAGTATCGCTGAAAGTGTTCTAGGTCATCCGATCAAGGAGAGACACATGGCACACGATTGAGCTCTATCGCCACTTCACCCATCATGACTTTGAAGATCAAGGATCAGCCTCCTCCCAACCATGATACACGAGATGCGAAGGTGTCCAATATTCGGTCCCATAGTATCGCCGAAATTTTTCTGGGTCATCTGATCAAGGAGAGACACATGGCACACAATTGGGATCTATCGCCACTTCGCCCATAATGACTTTGAAGAGCAAGGATCATCTCCCTCCCATCCATGAAACACGAAGTGCCGAAGGCGCCTCTGAGTGTGGGCCCACGGTCATAGCACCGGGTCATAAGGAAAAGGGACAAAGAAAATGAGGGAAGTGGAGCCAATGTGTTCATGGAAAAATGATCGTGGCCATCAATTTTAAATCCGATCCAACTGTTTATCCTGGAAGGTTGTTTCATGAGATTGGGCATCAGGAAATTTGAAGGCAGGGGAAGTAGAAATCCCTGAAAGAAGAAATGTTGAAGCACCCTTGGAGAGAGGCACCCGGTCATGGCCTTGTGTTACATTGAGGGTGGTGCCAGAAGAAAGGGAGGCTAGCCTCCGAGCCCTAAAGAGAAGGAACGTGGTCTTCTCCTGAGGGTATCATCTCAACCACTCCCTGTGGAATCAGTTAATGAAAATCAAGCAGGTAGGTGAAACCTCAACTCGATCCATAAATGGAAGGTATGGGAGGCCTGGAAAAATCAGCCCATGGTACCCTTGTGTGCAGGTCCCCCCCTGCAAGAGACATTATGAGTTAAGGTGGTGTCTAATGAAATATTTTTGTCCAGGTTTGACTAAAAAGACACCACGCCTTGGAGGTTCGAGCACACCTTTGTTGGGAAAAAAATTCTGAGTATATATACTCAGTTTTTATATTTTTGTAAGCATCAATGGTAGAGCAAAGCTCTTGATTATAAAGTTTTAATAGATGCTCTAGTTCTGGGGTTATGTATCTATATGTGAGATTTCTTGTTTTATAACAAACAACTTTCTTATCCCATCTAGTTTCATCTCATACTGAGAGATTTCATGATCGACTGATTCGCGTGATTTACTGTGACTGTGTTAGGATAAAGGATTTATTGTAACGCCATTATATTCTCTAGTGTTGCCTACATTTGAGCGTAAGAAGTTCTCACATTCAAGTTTTTCTTCTACAGGTTGTTAGAAGCTTGATGCCTATAGCAGCCCTTAGGTTTTCCTCACAGAAGTATTCCTCCTATTCACCCTTACTACAACTCATTGTCTAAAGTTTAGCTAAGACCTCACCTACCTGTGCATGTCCAGCCTTGTTTTCGGAGTTAGAGCGATATTGTTTTGAGTTTTCTTCCACTTGATCACCCTCTATAAATAAATCATGACACAAATTGATGGGCGTCAGGCTATTCTCCTACTGCAATCTAGGAAGTGACCTCCAACGCCAACACCTTTCATCTCTAAAAAGGGTGTGGGAAAAATGTCATTGTATTCGCACAATAATTCTGTGATACTTTCTAGTGTCTGTTCATCCCAATAATCTACAATACTGACCATTTTGGGCTGCTCGGAGGTCCCTATGTTAACCTTCTTTATCTTGATTGGTGCAAAGATGACCTTTGACTCTAAGGGTGGTCCTTCCACATCTCTCTCACCTTTGACTTCTTCGATATGAATATCATGTGGATCATCTTCATCTGGTGCTTCCTCCTGTGCATGACAGTAGATCCTTGACTGTCTGTTTATTTCATTGTCATACCTCTGCGATAGATTCTACCTCTGATTCTTCAATGAATATGCCATCTCTGATCCATTTCAGGGCCGCGTCCATGTTGGGGTTCTCATGCTCGAATGAGAAAGTGATTGTAAAGTTATGTTGGAGTGTCACCCATGTCTTGGTTCCTTTACGCATTTCCTAGTCTGTGTACCAATTCATTGGTATGCCCTCTAGAGTATGAATGAAGTGGTGAGACAATTCCTTTGGTGGCATCATTTTCCACAGCATTTTACACTCATCCAAGTGTTCTACTGGTGTGCCTAGTCCTTCATATTTTTGTTGTTTGTTACCTGTCTGTTCTATGCAGAACCTTATGCACAGTAATCGGTTACATTGGTACCAATATGTGATAGGATCTTTGTGTGCACACCACCATCTTGCGGGTGTAGCCTTTAGTGATAAATCCAATGCTAGAAATCTCTAGTTTTATAATACTTCATCTTCATATTGTGTTAAGAAATTTTCCAAATCATTTATCCTGTGAAAACTAGGTGGTTCTCTGATTTTTGTGCCAATCCACCTTATTGCGTGGTTTATTCTGACACACCTTCTCGTGGATACTTCGTGTAGTCTTTGATGCCGGTTTTCTAACCCGGTGTCTGAGTCTATTGTACATGAAGTAATGCTCCACCAACTGAGTACCCCGTCTATAGTTGGGTTTATATAGTCTGCATCACGCACAGTTTTTCTGTACAACTGGTTGATCTCTTCTAAATCCAGACAAGTGGGTTCTACGAACCTATCACTTTCTGATGGGTTGAGTGGGGATATGACCCTGTAGTCCCTCAAATCAAATGTAATTTTTTTGGTTTTTAAGTTAATTATGGCCTGGTTTTCAAACTCCTAATCCAGACCAAGTAGCATCGGGTAAGGTGTTGTGTCATCTACTATTTCGATGACTTCAAAGTCTACCTTAGTGCACACAACATCTAGATCTATCATCACTCCTTTCAGTCTAACTATGGGTAGGACTCTATGCTTATTTTCTATCTTTAATTGAACAATTGAGTATCCCAATGTAGGTTCTCCCATGCATTTCCATGTAGATTTGGGTAGTACATTCACTTTGAATCCTAGATCTAGTATAACATCTCCCTTATTGAAATTTCCAATGTTAGCATTTAGTTTAAATTCCCTACTTGTTCTTCTTCTTGTGTGTAGGTGGTTGATAGCTTTCACTTTTGGCTTCTGTTCCGTCTCACTGCTACATTTTTATAGGATGTTTTGCAATATTTTGACAGATGAAGGATCACTTAACATTTTGATGCATGATTGCAAAAAGTCTTTGATAGTACTTACTTGTTCCTTGGGTTGTATCCTATTGGTATGGTCCAGTGATGGTAGCATTTCATATTCCGGAGCTTCCTTGCTCTGTTGTGCTGTCAGCGCAATGTTCTCCTTTTGGAATTATTGTTGGGCTTCTGTAAAGATCTCCTTCTCCTTATGCGCATCGAATTGCTTCTTGAGGCCAGTGTTCTTCTTTACCCATTGTTTTTGCACTGGTTCCTATCAAACTACATCATTTCCTATTTTCGTTCCTCCTCAAGTGACTATGTTGATGTTCTGTCTGTCATCCCTTGCTTCGGCTGAAATCCACTAAACATTCTGATTATTTTGATTCCTTTTTTCCTGGATCTTTACAAGTAATGTCAGACATTCCTCTGTATCGTGGTCCGATGCATGAAAATACATACAAGTTGTTGGTGGCAGTGGGCACTCCCATGCATAATGTCCTGGTTGTTGGAAATTGTTACATGTGACTGGTCCTTTACCGCATCTGAAACCTCCTCTAGCTCATCCTGCTCCTCTATAAGTTTTGAAATCACCTCGTGACATGTTATACTCTGGTCCCTGATTATACTGTGTGGTATTGTACTGGGGTTGTGTCGGGTTGTACTGTGGTTGTGCGTTATTGTACGCCTGTGGCGCAGTATTATATTTTTTTTGCATGGTGTTGTATGGGGCTAGGCTTGAGTGAATTGTGGTACTACTTTCCCAGTCATCATTTCCTCCTGTACCCTATATGCATCGGATGTTCTTTCCCACATCATCTCCATAGTTCTGCAATCTTTGTCATCATCGTTGACTGACTTGCAAAAGGTGCAATATGAGTTTTTTGGGACTGTTTCGTATTTCAGCATCATTGTGCAGTGGTAAGGGTCGTGACCCAGTTTCTTGCATATTTCACACCATAATCCTCCCTGTGGTAGTGGGTTTGGAATCCCTGTCTCCATATACTGTGTGAATATTGGGCATTCATTCTTATGGTGTCTTTTCATTCTTCAGGTAGTGCACCAAACAGATTCTCATTTGTCCCTGTTCTTATTCTGGTTTAGCTGAAATGTTAAGTTCTTCAGATCCTCCTTCAGTTCTTCGATAGTTGGGTCCATCTATTGGTACTGATTCTCTTCCAATTGCAAGGTTTCCTGTAGAGCCTCTGACTATGTATGAAATTTCTATTGGTGTAATGGATATTTTAAGTGTGGGAATAGTGAGTTGAAAAACAGGTGTCAATGTTGCATATTGGTCATAAGGTATTTTAACTTTCCTTTTAATCGCTTGAATATTTGATCAATCTCCCATACTGATTCTCCTGGTTTCCACCTTATTTCAATAATCTCATTCATGTATTGATCCTCTGAGATCGGCTTCTGAAACTCATTTATCAATAGTTTCTTAATGTCATCTAGTGTCCTTGTCGTTCCGGGAACATTATTTGTGTCTAGACTCATGTACCAGTCTAGTGCTCAGTCTCTTAGTGTGATCATTAGTTGTGCAAGTTTGGTGTCTTCATCATTGATCTATTTTTCTTCCTAGATCTTTGGTCAAATGAACAGATGCTTCTCAGGGTCTTCTTATGCTTCTCCTTGAAACTCTGGTAATCTGATAGTAGGATCGTGTCCTACCATTCCAAATACTAGGCTACTCCCTCCTCTACACGGTGTAGATACTTGACTAAGGTTGCTTGAACTGGCTCCTCCAATTTTTTATCCTTGTGTAGATATACTTCCTTCTGTCGAACTTCCTTAGAACTTTGGTTTTCTAAACGGTGGTGTTCTCTTTGGTGTATTGGTCACACATGGTTTTATGGGTTCCACACTGACATTAATCTAAAAGGGATGGTTGCCTTCTCCTCCTGTTCTTGGGCATCTTTTTTTCCTCTCATACATGGCATGTAGGATTTCCTCAATCTTATCCACAGCCTAGAGATCCTCTACCTCTTCCTCATTGCTTGCCAAGAACTCCCTCTCGACTATGGCTCTCTTCTTGGCATTCACCTTATATTGGTAGGGTGCTCCTCTATTCATCATTCATGATGACACCAAGATCCACCGAAGTTGGTCATCATCCATCAATATTGGGTCCAACGGTTCCTCCTCTTTCTTCTCTTTATCCTTCCTTCCTTCCATTCCTCCTCTCTCTATCAGTGCTTCCCCCCTTCCCCCATGGACACAGGGAAGTCTAGTTGTCTGATTCCATTGTCATTATGCCTTTTTTATATAGCAATATCTTGATAGAAGTATACAGTGATCAAATGTACCTTCCTATGGGTCCTCATAGGAACTCTTGCTCAGTTGTGTTGTATGAATTTTTTGTGTCTACCGCAAATTCTATGATAAATCCTACTACAATACTGTCAAGATAAAAGTCAATTGCATGGGTGAATTTGTTGTTCACCTACTGTAGTTGTTGGATATGTACTGGAGTCCAATATAGTTGTTGAATATGGTCCATCACATGGTTATCCTTTAACCTTAATATCTACTCCTATAGTAGATGCAGAAAATCACAGAAAAAGACTTCGTGTAAATCTGTAAATACATATTTATCCAGGTGTTTACACAGTGTGATCCTGGGGTTTCTATTGTCTTTCTGTGCAAACTATAGCTCTTTAGTTCTCAACCACCCCTTGATTTCTTCTCTCGTGGGGTTCCAAGGTGTTATCACTGAAATTTTGTCCGCACATGGCGACAAGAACTCAGCATCGTCAAAACAGGAATGAAGCTATTCACGACACTGAATCACATTCACAACATTGCAAAAGGGTAAAAAACTATACAAAATAAGAAAAAATTGAAGGGCGCTTTACAGAATCTGGGTGCGTGCATATATGCGTGGAACAACAACGTACAATGTGCGCATACGTGCACGATGCGCGGCTGTTAGGTGAAAAACCCGCGCACCTGCTAAACGGCGCATTTATTGAAATTGGTCGACCTCCCAACCACTAAATGGATCAGCTCCCAAGCCGATTTGACATCAAATCTGAGATGAATCTGTAGGGTAGGCTGGTCAAAGACCTAATTGAGCCCTAAAGAGCCCCTTTTCACACCTCAAAGGAGTTACATAATCACCCAATGCTATGCTATAAAAAGCCATGAAGAAACATCATTTTCTCAAGGAATTCCATGTAATGTTATGCTGCTTAGATTGTTTTAAGGACTCACTCATTGACAATAACACATTAGCATCATTTCATTGAGCTATCCACCTCTCTCTTGAGTGGATATGCTTTGAGTTCTTTCACCATCATTCTCATTTTCTTATTGTAAGGAGAGTAAGTTTGTGAGGGCCTCAAGAGCCTTCCTTTGGAGGAAGAAGGAACCACAGTTCCCTTTCTTCATTGTGCTTTGGATTTCATCAATAGACCAGCTCAAAA
>ML779281.1:590738-604361 GCA_009831015.1 Picea engelmannii
CACCCTTTATTTGCTCACCTAGTGACAGATTGGGTGCAAACACAAGGTATCAACATTCCCTTCTAACGACTCATTTCCCTTTTGTTCTGCTCTTTCAGGTCTTATTTGTTCTATCTCATCTACTCAGTCCTCTCTTGTTCCTCTTAACACAACAACAGAACCATTTTTTGGTTTACTATTTCCCTTCTTAGGTTTTCTGGTTTATTGACCCAAGGCTCATGTCATTCGGGGTTCCAACAAAGCCTCTAAAACAATCGGCCCTCTTAGTAATTCAGAAGGCAACACAACACCCGGAAGGCACTGCGCAGTCTCACCTGAGATAGCCTTAAATGGGTGACTGTAATACTTAGGTGTTTACAACCTAGGAAAGAGTAGGTGATAGGGTTTTTTTGATTGAATCCAGGTACTGTGAGTTGTAAGGTAAACTACTTAACCCTTGAAGTCACATACATATATTTCATAATTTAATTCCAGCAGAGTATAAACAGATTCATAACAATGTGCTAACTCATTCATCAAGCTTAACCATTATTTTTTGAAAGAAAGAAGAGACATGCATACATTCAACATATTACATGAGTATTATCGTGGTTCACCCCCTCCTGGGCTATGTCCACAAATATTTGGCTCTTGGCTCTTTTATTATGGCAGTTATGCATTCCTAGCGCCATGTGCTTACAATTCTCCACAAAACTGGGTAAGATCTATGTGAGGCAAACTAGATCACACCAGGCTCTACAACATGCGGTCTAATCCCCAGATCTACCTTCCCTCATATATTCTTTTCTCCACAACTTACAAAATCAGTTCATAAAGTTAAAAACATTAAATAGATACTAACTACCAACCCTATATGATACTTTCGTATCTATATTTATACATTTTGGGCTCTTCATCCTTTTTCAAAATATTACAAAAACAATAACCCTTCTTACATTAGGTCTTTCTCCCATATGCTTTTTGTTCCTCCTCCAGCTGTCTATTTCCTTTGTGCATGCTTTCTTTCATGCGTGCATGTTGTTCTTTTGCCAGTTGTTACTTCAATTTTCTGCATGCTTTCTTTCTCATGATCATTATTATTTCCTCTTTGGCCTGGTGCCAACAAGAGGTGTCTAGAATTTTCTATGGTATTGATATAGGGGACAACCAAGGGGTAATGGACGCTCTGGAGAAGTCATGTAGGCTCAAATTTGACAAAACCTCTCAGAAAAAATCAAGGTTTTGATGAGAAGAAGGGTGCCAAAGGAAAAAATTCAAAGTGAAAACATATTCAAAGGATTCAAAGGGATAAAAACCTAATAATAACTAGATGTTTCTTCCCAGTGGACTCACCAGTTCACTTTGGTGAGAGTTATCCCCCTGCGGACAAGTTGATTTCCCCTCACTTGGGTTTCCTATAAGTGAGACATCCTCTAACAAATGGACACTAACATTCTCCTAAAAAACCATTCTATTTTCTTCCAGGACTAATCTGAATTTTATGAGCAGAACAAAATGAATACAGATTACTAATAAGTGCTTAACACAAAATAACAGAGATACAGTAAAATTGGTTTTCTATTCAATAACAAAATAAGTTGAAACTGTAAAATGCAGTGGAAACAAGCTTGTTGGAATGGTGGCAGCTTATCTCTGAGAAGAGATGTGATGGAAACACGCATTCACAAGAAGAAGATTACAATGAGGCTCTGAAATCCTTTTTAAAATAAACAAGAATGCCAAAAACCATAGACATCCAAAAACCTAACCCTAGGAGATGAAGCACCAAAAGTCATGTGGGCCCCGTTTGGGTAAGTTAGTACATCAACTTCCCGGGGTCATAACTTTTTCATACGATCTCCATTTTAGGCATGTGATAGCCTGTTGGAAAGGTATCATAGAGAAGATTCATTTTGGGGTCTCAATCATTCCTTTGTATATAATTGAGGAGATCGATCCCGAAAAGCCTTCATTTAGGCCCTCAAAATGACCCTAGAAGTTAAAACTGCTAAAAATAGTAAATTGCCAAAATTGTCAGAAAAATGTTTTGAGCCAGTTTGAAAAGGTGGGTGGACACTGATATCCATATGGAACAATCCTCCCTCCTTAGGAAGAAATGGTCTCCATTGCGTTGAGTTCCCCCATCATATGAGGAAATTTATGCTGAATTTATCCCCGGGTGAGCCACTTGCCTTGGTGCAAGAGCTGCCCTGCTTTGATGACTCGATAAAACTGGATCCTTTGTTGTTGAGTGCCCTTGATCTGTTTGTCCACAATCTGATCATTGGATGTCTGTTGTATGCAGTTATGGTTGAGCTCTATTAATTTCGGTTGTTCTGCTACTTCTGAGGTGTCCAATAATTGTGGGAAATAAAGGCAAAGGAGATCCATGTTGAACATTGGGTGCAAGCCAAGGAAATGAGGAATTTTGAACTCAAAATTATTATCCCCCATGGCCTTGGTCATAGTGTATGACCCATAACAAAGTGGTATAATATTATGATGGGGTCCTATAAGGCGTTCTTTCTACAAGTGCAACCAAACTTTGTTGCCCACCTGAAACTTATGTGGCACCCAATGTTGATCATGGAATTGTTTTTACTTGCCATTGGACTTCTATAGGATATCTTGAAACTATTGGTAGATGTGTTGGATTCGCTCAATGAACCAGGTGGATTTTTCAGCTTCAATTGTAGCTGGAGATGAGTTGGTCAAGGTGACCGCAAGGGGAAGTGAAACATCTATGGGACCAAATGGTTGGAATCCCAACCCCACCTGAAAGGGGCTATGGCCGATTGAGATATGCAAGGCTCAGTTGTAGCTATATTGGACATAGGGAACGCTCTCATCCCATGTGAGAGGGTGCTTTGAATTATACATGTGAAGGATATGCACAATCATTCTATTTACAACCTCGGTTTGGTCATCTGTCTAGGGGTGGGAGGTCGTGGATTTGGTGATCTTGGTGTCCAGCAGTGACCAGGGGCTCGACCAGAATGTGTTGAGAAATCAACTATCCTAATCTGAGACAATCATTTGTGGGATTCCAAAATGTACCCAGACTCGTTCAAAGAAGATCTTGGAAGTGGCCTCTGTTGTGATGCTCTTCTTGCAGGCAACCAGAATCGCCATCTTAGAAAAGCGATCAACAACCACAAAAATATAATCATTTCCCCTCTTGGTGGATGGGAGGCCTGATATGTATTCCATTGAGATGGATTCCCATGGCTTGTCAGGAGTGGGAATAGAGGAAAATAGACCATGTTTCTTAGTGATCGGTTTGACAATAGCGCAGATGGTGTAGGACCTGATATACTTGTTGACCTCCTGTCGAAGTTGCGGCTAGTAGAAATGTTTTTGTACCATCGCCATTGTCTTTTTGACATTGAAGTGTCCTACCACCTGACTGTAGCATCGCCACTGTCTTTTTGACATTGAAGTGTCCTAGCATCGCTCACTTGATGGAACCCAGATATGGTCCAGATGACACAACAACCCATCCTGAATATGGAAATTATCGACAACTGTGTTTGCACCCAACATTTGGTAGGTGGTGGCAAAGTCAGGGTCTGTCTCATAGAGTTGGGGCCATCCAGATGTCTCATGACCACAAGATTCTATCACTGTGGTGAGTGTCACGCCTGGTAGTCTACTGAGGCAATCAATGATGCAATTGTTGCTTCTTGTTTTATACTTGATGTTGAGGTGGAATTGCTGCAAGTATGTGGACCACTTTTGATGGCGGTCATTCTGCAATTTTCCCTATGTCTGCATGAACTACAGTGGCTTATGATCAATGTGGATTACTGTCTCCTTCCCAGGAATGTAATGCCTCCACTGGCGGTAGGCTTGCACAATGGAGTACATTTATTTTTCATAAGTAGGGTACTTACGGAGAGTATCTGACGGTGCCTCACTATGATAGGCCACGGGGTGGTCGTGCTGAGTGAGAACAACGCCCATAGCATAGTCTAAAGCATCTGTCTCGATCTCAAAGGGATGTTTCAGGTTTGGTAGTGAAAGTACTGGGGCTGAGCACAAGCATTGCCTCAAATCATCGAACGCTTGTTGTTGGGACCAACCCCACAGAAATTTCGCCTTACCACCACCCCTGTTTATTTGGTTGAGGGCCCATGAAATATGGGAGAATCCGAACATGAACCTGCGGTAGAAATTGGCAAGGCCCAAGAAGCTCTGAAGCTTAGTGAGTGTTGTTGGGGCTGGCCAATCATAGATGACTTGGATCTTGGTTGGATCCACATGTATGCCATGTTGATCAATGATGTAGCCCAGGTAATGGACCCTTTCCATGTTGAAGGAGAAGTTTTCCAATTTGGTGTATAGCTTGTGCTGCCACAGGGTGTGTAGAAACTACTGAATATGTTGTAAGTGTTCAACCCAAGTCTTTTTGTAAATTAGAATTTCATCCAAATACACCACTACAAAATTATTGGTGAATGGTCACAAGCTATTGTCCATCATCCTCATGAAAGTGGCTAGAGAATTTTTCAAACCAAATGGCATGACCAACCATTCAAAAAGGCCTTCCTTTGACTTGAAGGAGGCCTTCCATACATCTGTTTTTTCTATCAGGACCTGATGGTAGCCAGACCTTAGATCAATCTTACTAGAGTATTTGGCCCCCATGAGTTGATCAAGGAGGTCGTCGATTTGGGGAATCGGGTACCGGTTTCTGACTATGATTTTATTCAGAGCCTAGTAATCAATACAGAGTCATCAGGTTCCATATTTCTTCTGTACTAACACGATTGGGCTCCCGCAAGGAGATGAGCTGGGGTGGATGTGCCCCTTGTGGAGTAGTTCTTATATATTTTGCTTGATCTCATCATTCTCTAACAAAGAGAAATGATAGACTGGCCCATTGGGAAATGGTGCGTCAGGGGTTAGATCGATGGGGTGCTTGACCTAGTAGTGCAGAGGTACCCCTGTAGGTGAGGAGAAGATATCTGAGTATTCTTCCATGACCTTATCTACTTGCTTCTATTGTGTGGAGAGGTTGGCTACAAAGACCCTAGATGTGGTTGTGATCTTTCTCTTATTTTGAGACCGATTCACAAACAAGACAAACTTCCCCGTCTGAGAGATGACCTTCCTGCATTTCTTAGTAGAGATCAAGGAAATAGCACTGGGTGGGACTGCCTCGGGTATCTTGTACAATTTCTTGTTCAAAGTAATAATAACACTATGAGGCCTAGACTCATGTACAACATAACATTTCCATAAATAAGTTTGGCCCAAAAGAGACTCACAAAATTTTAGAGGAGAAACATCACACAATACCTTGTCTTTGAAGGGCTTTATGTCATACGACATTTGGCATTGTTGGATGATGCAGAGATCGCTTCCTTGGTGGATCCATCCAATGGTGTAGGGTTGTGGGTGCGACATTGTTGGTAGGGCCAGTTGCTTGACAACCTCTACTGAGATGAGGTTCTTATGGCTACCTCTATCAACGATGAAGTGCAGAGGGGTGCCTTTTACCCACATCTGTGAATGGAAGAGGCACTCTCCTTCTTCTGGCTCATCTAGTTCACCAGGCTGAAGCTTGGTGGTAGAAATGTTGGCACTGGGTTCCATGTCAATGATTCATCTTCCCCTTTCTAGTTCTGGCTCAGAGTCATAATACGCATCTGATTCAGAGGCTTTCACTTCAGCCACTAGTGACTTCTTTGAGCGGAAGTCAACAGTGTTATGCCAAGGGATCTTATGGAAGTTGCACCACTTCCCGGTATCTTTCTTTGTCTTTTCGGTGTCCTTGTCTACTTGCATTTTGGATTGTTTGTCCTGATATTGTCCATCTTTTCTCTGTCCTTTGTTCTATGGGTTGGGGCCACCCTTTCCTGTCTTTTTTTGTGAGGGGCTTTCAGGCCCAAATTGTCATTTCTTTTGTTTAAGCTTCTACTGAATTTTGATGGCATATCAGTAGGTCATGCCCAAGGACGAGATGTCCATAAATTCCATTTCGGTTTGGATGTAACTATACAGAGAACCATGATACTTGAGCACCAAGTGTCACTCTGAATCTTTGATACCCAACTTGGTGCGCAAGGTATGGAAGATATTTGTGAAATATGGCACCGCTTGGTCTCTTTCTTGCCGCAGTGTGGTCCATTTGGTATATAGGTCRTCATAACTTCCGACAGGGTAGTATTGTTCCTTAATAGCATTCCTGAAGGATTCCCAGGTGGCCRTGACTAAAAATAATGAGGTTTCCTTTGTTTCCTTTTGCTCACAAAAAGTTTTCCACCAATCTTTTACATGGGAAGCGGCTTTGAGGAGCGCAAAAGTAATCTTTTCTCTATTCGAAAAGTTATGGACAAAAAAATACCCTTCTAGTAGATTCAACCACTTGTCTACAACATCTGTGTCTATATGACCTTCAAATATAGGAATATCAAAGTTTATTTGTACCTTGAAGGGGGTGGTGCCTCAGTTCGAAGAAGATGTGTCTCTTGTTGGTAGCCATCGAAGGATTTCTGTGAAACTATCCATCATCTCGTTCCTTTGTTATGTGAGGGATTCCTCAATCAATAGTTTGAAAGGATCTCCAGTCCCATCATCTTTATTTTATCCTACTATGATAGGTCGCTTGGGTGTGCGAGATCTTTTTTCCTCAAGAGAAACAAGCTCGAGACCCAACTCTTTGTACTCCAACCTCATTGGGGACATGCATTAAGATGACAAGGAGCAAACCACTTTGATACCACTGATACAGATTTTATGGGTAGAATGAAATGAATACAGATTATTAATAGGTGCTTAACACAAAATAGCAGAGATAAAGTAAAATTGGTTTTCTATTCAATAATGAAATAAGCTAAAACTGTAAAATGCAGCGGAAACGAGCTTGTTAGAATGGTGGCAGCTAATCTCTGAGAAGAGATGTGACGGCAGTGCGCATTTGCAAGAAGAAGATTACAATGAGGATCTGAAGGCATTTTTACAATAAACAATAATTCCAAAAACCATATACATCCAAAAACCTAACCCTAGGAGATGAAGCGCCAAAAGTCATGTGGGCCCCGTTTTGGTAAGTTAGTACATCAACTTCCCGGGGTTGTAACTTTTGCATATGATCTCTGTTTTAGGCGTGTGATAACCTGTTGGAAAGGTATCATTAAGGATATTCATTTTGGGGGCTCAATGATGCATTTGGATATCATTTAGGAGCTCTATCCTGAAAAACCTTCATTTAAGCCCTCAAAATGGCCCCGGAAGTTAAAACTACTAAAAATAGTAAATTGCCAAAATTGTTAGAAAATTGTTTTGAGATAGTTGGAAAAGGTGGGTGGCCACCAATATCTATATGGATCAAGGATAGTTGATAAATAATCATAAGAGGTGTGTGTACATGTTTCTTACATTTGTCATTTTTTCTCCAATAGTTGAGCTCCAATCCAAGAAGCTCCCCTTGTGAAGTCTAACCTGCAAGAATAGAGAAACCTTCTCCTGCTACTATATATGATTAGGTAATAGAAACCCTAGCTATTGATAACTTAGAAAAAGTAATCAAATATACAAGAAATGAATACAAAAGTATAAGATAAATAGGAAAATTTCTTATATTAAATGAAAAGCATGTAGCCTACAACCTGATTATGTTGCAATCCTCAAAGTCTCTTTGTTCAACCCTTGAACATGGATCCAACTCAGATTCTTCACAAAGGTTTGGCTCTCTTTCACAAGATAATATGTTTGGCATGTTTCTTTTCCTATCCCCCCTGTCACTCTAAAATGGCCTAGTTATACAGATTCATAGAAGCTTAACCACTTAGGATAAATTAGAGACTTGGTTGAGAAAAGAATGGATCTTGGTTAGGGATGAGTTATGTTCATAACAAGTTTATTCCCATCATAGAATATAATCCAAGTTAGAACTAATCTGGTGACCAAACCATGAAAACAACCCAAGAAAAATCCATGGTTTTGATGAGCATAAGGGTGCCCAAGCAACAGAAGAAAAGTGTAGACAAATTCAAAGGATTCAAAGGGATATAAACCTAAGAATAACTATATGGTTCTCCCCAGTGGAGTTACCAATTTACTATGGTTAAAATTCTCCCCCTATGGACAAGTTGAGCTCCCCTCACTTGGGTTTCCTAAAAGTGAGACAACTTCTAACAAATGGACTCTAACATCCTCCTAACAAACCATTCTATTTTCTTGTATGAGGGTTTAGAGAGAAGTTTAAGAGGTTTTTGTACCGTGTTTCTGACATTTTTCCTCACCGCTCCAGAAGTTGAGATCCAATCTAAGAAGATCCCCTTTTGAAGTCTAACCTGTAATAAAAGAGAAACCTTCTACTACTACTATCTATGCTTAGGTAAAATAAACCCTACCTATTGATAACTTAGACAAATTAATAAAATAGACAAGAAATGAATAAGAAAGTATACGATAAATAAGCCAAGTTCTTATATTAAATGAAAAGCATGAACCTTACAACCTGATGATGTTGCAATCTTCCAACCTTCTTTCTCCATCCCTTGAAAATGGATCCAACTTAGCTTCTTCACAAAGTTTTAGCTCTCTTTCAGAATATCATAGGTTTGGAATGCTTATTTTCCCATCCCCCCTTTCACACTGAAATGGATTGGTTATATAGATTCATAGGAGCTTAACCACTTAGGATAAATTAGCTACTCTGTTGAGAAAAGAACAAATATTGGTAAGGGATGAGTTATCTTCATAGCAAGGTTATTCCCATCTTATAATAGAAACCAAGTTCGAACTAATATGTTGACAAAACTAAGAAAACAACTCAAGAAGATTATGGATTCTTCTTGAAATCTTCCCCTAGAATCATACACTTTGACCTTATCGGGATGGTCGCTCCCATAACATTGTTTCAATGGGATGGTCGCTCCCCTAGATTGAAAATGGGAGCAACCATGTTCAAATAGAGCAATGACTAAATGAAAAAGGCCAAATTGTCAAGGTTAAAGGTGTCTTCTTTTCTTGATGCTCAAGGGGATTTAATGGATCATTGATGAATGGTGTTGAGGTGTCAATAATTAGTAAAAGTGTGAAAAATAATATATGACACTTAGTGGAATGGACCATGGCATTTTCGAAACTATCGACATCGAATAGAGTGAAGTGTGACACTTACGACACTTATAAAAGTGTGAAAAAATGGTGTATAACATATGATAACTGAAACAAAACAAGTGTGAGATAAATTGTTCAATCAAGGACTCAAATATGCAAAGGAGAATGAAGACAAAAAATCATGAAAAATCCTCAAAGCATGAGCAACAAAAACACAGTTGTGGAAGACAAGAGAGTCCTAATCATCCATAAAATTGAGATGTTTCAATGAAGATGAATTGGCTCACAACAAATCAACCAGTGAAAACTCAAAATAACTAAAGTAAACTAAGTGATGATGTCAATTTCTTAAGAAAGAAAAGTAAAAAACAAACTAGGTATTTTGGGGATAAAATACTAAAAAATCTTCAAGCAAACAAACAAACTGAAAAGAGGATGAGAAAGAAAACAACCAAAATCTCTTAATTAAAAAGATTATCAAGCTCATCCAACCATTTGTAACTGATCATAGAGAATCAAGAGATAACTTCCAATAGTCACAGAGAATACTGAGAAAAATCTGAGAAAAAGGCAGAAAAGAGATCTAAAAAGTTGAGCTACTACAGGACGGCGCTCCCCCTTAAAGGAAGACAGGGCGACCAAGGGGTATGGACGCTCTTGAGAAGTTTTGTAGGCTCAAATTTGAAAAAATGTCTTACAAAAATTCAGGTTTTTGATGAGAAGAAGGGTGCCAAAGAAAAAGAATCAAAGTGTAGAAAATTTCAAAGGATTCAAAAGGATAGAAACCTAATAAGAACTATATTCTTCTCCCCACTAGATTCGCCAATTTACTGTGGTGAGAATTCTACCCTTGCAGAAAGGTTGAGTTCACCTCACTTGGGTTTCCTATAAGTGATACATCCCCTAACAAATGGACACTAACATACTCGTAACAAAACATTTTATTTTCTTGCAGGAGGGTTGAGAGAGAAGGATAAGAGGTGTGTGTACCTGGTTTTTTATGTTTTTCCTTGCTACTCCACCAGTTGAGCTCCAATCCAAGAAGTTCCCCTTGCGAAGTATAAAATCCAATAAGAGAGAAACCTTCTCCTACTAAGATCTATAGTTAGGTAATAGAAACCCTACCTATTGATAACTTAGAAAAATTAATCAAATAGACAAGAAATGAATAAGAAAGTATAAGAGAAATAATCCAAGTTATTATATTAAATTAAAAGCATGAAGCTTGCAACCTGATTATGTTGCAATCCTCCAATATTCTTTCTTCATCCCTTGAACATGGATCCAAGTCAAGTTCTTCACAAAGTTTTGTCTCTCTTTCACAAGATAATAGGTTGGCATGCTTCTTTTCCCATCCCCCCTCTCACTATGAAATGGCTTGGTTATATAGATTCATAGGAGCTTAACCACTTAAGATAAATCAGTGAATTGGTTGCAAAAATAATGGATCTTGGTTAGGGATGAGTTATCTTTATAAGAAGATTATTCTCATAATAGCATATAATCCAAGTTCGTACTAATTTGGTGACAAAACCAAGAAAACAACCCAAGAAGATCATGGATTCTTCTTGAAATGTTCTCGTAGAATCATGCACTTTGACCTTATTAGGATTTTCTCTTCACTAGAAGGGAAAACAGAGCGACCTCGTCTCTCCCCTAACACTGTGTGAATGGGATGGTTGCTTCCTCATAGTGAAAATGGGAGCGACCATGGTCAAACAGAGCCAAGACTGAGTGAAAAAGGCCAAATTGTCAAAGTTTAAAGTTGTATTCTTCTTCTTGATGCTAAAGGGGATGTAATGGATCATTCATGCATGGTGTTTTGGTGGAAATACATAGGAAAATTGTGACAAATAAGGTACAAAACTTAGCAAAATGGACCATGGAACTTGCGCCACTAATGACACCTAGAAGAGTCAAGTGAGACACTTGCGACACTTAGAAAAGTGAATTTTGATACTTAAGACACTTAAAAAAGTGTGAAAAAATGGTGTATAACATATGAAATATGAAAGAAAAAAAGTGTTAGATAACATGTTGAATCAAGGACTCAAATATGCAGAGGAGATTGAAGACAAACACTCATGAAAAATTCCTAGAGCATGAGAAACACAAACGGGGTTGTGGTAGATGAGAGAGTCCTAATCATCTAGAAAATAGAGATGTTTCAATGAATATTAAACAGATCGCATCCAATCAATCAATGAAAACTCAAAAGAAGGAAAGGAAAATGAGTGATAATGTCAAGTTCTCAAACAAGCAAAGTCAGAAACAAACTAGGAGCTTCTGGGCTAAAAGGCTAGGCAATCTTCAAGCACACAAGCAAACTAAAACAAGTATGACAAAAAAAACAGCAAAATCTATTAATAAAAGAGAATATCAATCTCATAAAACCATTTGTAACTTATCACAAATACTTAAGAGATAATTGTTGTTGCAATTATTTGCATAATATATTACCAAACATAAATTATCAAGTGAGATTCGTAATCAGTAGAGTTGATGCACTATATGTGATGATAATAGATAGCTTCCTATGTCTGTTTAGTATAGCTTATATAAGAAAACCAACAATAACAAAATACTATGTTTTCAAAGATAACACTCTTCACACAATTCAGAAATTAAAAAGCAAAACTTGCAATCATGCACCCAAAATATTTTGCTCAGATAATGTCTTGTCCATTTACAAGCTCATGAAGTGGAAAGATGGATTTTGACTTCGTTATCTGTAGCTACTACCCTTAACAACAACTAGCAATCGAATCTGGGCCCACTTCAACAATAATAAAGTTCATGGTAAAACTCTCAATCAAACACTCAATCGAAAAGGTTCTTGCTCACATGTCAAGTTTGTTCATTATAGGCTCATGAAATAAAAAGATGAACTCAAATATTCCCCATGTAGAAACTAAACTAATCAGCCATTAACACTTTGTTTATCTAAATGCTTCACACAACTTCAAAGTTAGCAAAGAAAGCTGATAATAAAAACTTCTCAAACAAAACAACCAATCAAAGGATTCTTAGGTGACAAGTTTGTTCACTCCAGGATTATGAATTAGAGAGATGAACTTAAGAGCTTGTTTCCTATAGAAATCAAAATAGTAATCAACAATCAACTCCAATCATTCTTGAAATTGAAATCAATTCCAACTTTCTGCAATTCAAACAACTAGTATAAGGAACTGTCAGCATAGCTGAGAGACTTCATTATGGAGCATGAAGAGAAGATATAAAGTCTTATGTTTCCTTGATGTACCAAAACTAATGCAATCATAAACTCAAGATATCGATCCCACACTTCAAACAATTAAATGGAAATCTCCAATATCTGAGAAGGAAATATCTATTTGATCTAGGACCTGATTATTCACACTGACCTAGAAATAAAAAAAATCAATGTTGAACTTTTAAAATGAATTAAATATCATTAACACACACATTGTTGTAAAATACTTACACAATCACACATACAAAATATATACATGGAGGTTTACCTTGGTTGGGGCGGTGGGCCCTTGCCGAACCAACAAGGTACCTCTAAAATGATAACAAACTAAAATGTTCTAATCATACCCAGAAATTGCACAACAGCTCATTTGTATTCCTTCAACTTGTAAAATCGAATTAGCAATTCATCATCTTGTATATTATGGCAATATGAATAATTTTGTTCATTACATCCATACATATCTCCTTTGTATCATATCTCCTATACAACATCCCTTATAAAGAAGGTGAGTCGTTAATACCAAGATCTAAGGATAAACTATTTTTAAAATATTGCAATTGGAAATTCATATCGAATATTTAGGGATTGACTTCATCCTCATGACACAAAGTGCATGAGTCATGAATTCTATCATGATATCAAAACCAATTTGGAGACTTCGATCCAACTGATTTCTTGGAATCTTTAACAACAAACGCGTACCGATGTTAAGGTCCTAACCCGCACATAGGTAGATCAATGTATTCGGATGTAATAAAGGTCAATATTAATAAGACCTTTCAATAAAATAGAATAAGGCGGATGTAAGAAGACCTAATAGAAGCTTCTGCTTCTAGAAGGATATTCCTCTAGATGCTTCTTTTTAGTATAAATAGGAGTCAAGGGTATGAGAACCCTAGCTTGGATATTATTGTAATAGAGCATTGCTCGACTGGAGGTTGCCCCCTCGAAGAGGCCTGTGAACATTGCTATCTGATTCAAAGTGTTATTTATGTTGCTATTTCGTATATCATTTCTGTGTATTGTGAAGATTATGCTGTATATTTTACTGTTATTCTGTCATTTCTAGCATTTCATTTATGTTCTGCATATTTCATATATCCGGTATCTTGCAAGTGGTATCAGAGCACTTTCCTTGGCAGAAATTGTGGGTATTTTTTTTTCAGGGTAGAGACGTATTCCGGCGTCTTTAAGCCACAGAGATCTGTTGTTACGTGCATAAACCCACGGTTGATGGATTCATACACGCAGGAAATACAAGTGGTTCTTAAGCGCACGTCTGTTGGCCACCCTTGTAACCCCTGTTGGTACCCCTTCGAGTGGTAGCGCATCAGACA
>ML779281.1:615867-635531 GCA_009831015.1 Picea engelmannii
TACCTTTCCAACGAGCTATCACACGCCTAAAATAGAGATCGTATGCAAAAGTTACGACCCCGAGAAGTTGATGTACTAACTTACCCAAACGGGGCCCACATGACTTTTGGCGCTTCATCTCCTAGGGTTAGGTTTTTGGATGTATATGAATTTTGGCAATCTCTTCTATTGTAAAAAGGCCTCTAGAGCCTCATTGTAATCATCTTCTCACGGATGCGAGTAGCAGCCACATCTCTTCTCAGAGATAAGCTACCAGCGCCTTAGCTAGTTTATTTACATTATGTTTGTAAGCATATTTCAGTCATTTGTTATTAATGAAATGAAGTCTTATTTCCACTGCATCTCTGCGTTTATGTGTATTTCTGTATTTCATTGTGTTCCTACATAAATCCGGATCAGGGAGAATTTATCTTCACAACAAGGTTATTCCCATCATATCATAGAAACAAAGTTCAAACTAATCTGGTGAAAAAATGAAGAAAACAACCCAAGAAGATCCCGGATTCATCTTGAAATCTTCTGATATAACCATGCATTTTGAACTTATCAGGATGGTATCTCCACTATAAGGGAAGACAGAGTGACCAGGTCACTCCCATAACACTATGTCAAGGGGATGATCGCTCCCCCACAATGAAAATGGGATCGAGCATGCTTAAATAGAGCCAGGACTGAGTGAAAAAGGCCAAATTGTCAGGGTTTAAAGGTGTCTTCTTATTCTTGATGCTCAAGGGGATGTAATGGATCATTCATGCATGGTGTCGAGGTGGAAATACATAGGAAAAGTGTGAAAATTAACATATGATACTTAGTGGAATGTACCATTGAATTTGTGACACTAATGAAACCAAGGAGAGTGAAGTGAGACACTTGCAACACTTAGAAAAGAGAAGTGTGACACTTACGACACTTATAAATGTGTGACAAAATGGTATATAACATATGAGAATTGAAATAAAACAAGTGTGAGATAACCTATCCAATCAAGGACTCAAACATGCAAAGGAGAATGAAGACAAACACTCATGAAAAATCCTCAGAGCATAAGTGACAAAAACAGGGTTGTGTTAGATGAGAGAGTCCTAATCATCCAGAAAATTGAGATGTTTCAATGAAGAAAAAATGGCTCACAACCAATAAACCAATTCAAGCTCAAAATAAGGAAAGTAAAATGAGTGATAATTTCAAGTTATCAAGCAAGCAAATTCAAAAACAAACTAGGATTTTCTGAGGTAAAAGACTAGACAAGCTTCAAGCAAATAAGCAAACTGAAAAGATGATGAGAAAGAAAACAACTGAAACATATTTATAAAATATAAGATCAAGTTCATCCAACCATTTGGAATTTGTCATAGACATTTAGAAAAGTCAAGTGTGACACTTACAATACTTAGAAAAATGTGACAAAATCATGTATAGTAGATGAGAAATGAAAGAAAAAAAGTGTGACATAACTTGTTCAATCAAGGACCCAAAGATGCAAAGGAGAATGAAGACAAAAACTCATGAAAAATCCTCAGAGCATGAGCAAAAAAAATGGGATTGTGGTAGACGAGAGAGTCCCAATCATCTAGAGAAGAAATATTTTTCAATGAATACAAAAGGGATAAAAAAAAATCAAACAATGCAAACTAAAAAGAAGGAAAGGAGAATGAATGATAATGTCAAGTTCTCAAGCAATCAAAGTAAAAAACAAACTATGAGTCGTGGGCTAAAATACTACAAAATTTTCAAACACGCAAGCATACTGAAAAGAGGATGAGCAATAAAATAACCAAAATATCTTAATAAAATAGAATATCAAGCTCATCTAAGCATTTGGAACTGATCACAGAGACTCAAGAGAGAACCTCCAAAAATCACAGGGAAAACTGAGCAAAATCTGAGAAAGAATCATAAAACAGGGATAAAACATTGAGTTCCTACAGGAGGACGCTCCACCTGAAAGGAAGCCAAGGAAACCAAGGGGTGATGGTCACTCCCTAATGGTCTAGCAAGAGGTGTCAAGGATGCTCTATTGTATTTAGACAGGGGGTGACCAAGGGTTAATGGATGCTCTGGAGAATTCATGTAGACTCAAATTTGACAAAACTTCTCAAAAAAAGTCATGGTTTTTATGAGCAGAAGGGTGACAAAAGAAAAAGAAACAAAATGAAGACAAGTTCAAAGGATTCAAAAGGCTAGAAACCTAATAATAACTAGATGGTTCTCCCTAGTAGAGTCACCATCTTATTGTGGTGATAATTCTCCCCCTGTGGACATATTGAGCTTTACTCACATGGGTTTCATAAACGTGAGATAGCCTAATAAATGGACCCTAAAATCCTCCTAACAAACCATTCTATTTTATTGCATGAGGGTTGAGAGAGAGGGATAAGAGGTTTGTGTACCTTTTTCTCACATTTTTCCTCACTGCTTCAGAAGTTGAGCTCCAATCCAAGCAACTCCCCTTGCAAAGTATAACCTACAAGAATAGAGAAACCTTCTCCTACTACTATCTATGCTTAGGTAATAAAAACCCTACCTATTGAAAACTTAGAAAAAGTAATCAAATATACAATAAATGAATAATTAAGATAAATAGACCAAGTTCTTATATTAAATGAAAACCATGAAGCTTACAACCTAATGATGTTGCAATCCTCCAAGCTTATTTCTTCATCCCTTGAACATGGATCCAACTCAGCTTCTTCACAAAGGTTTGTCTCTCTTTCACAAGATCATAGGTTTGGCATGCTTCTTTTCCCATCCCCCCTCTCACTCTAAAATGGCCTAGAGATTCATAGGAGCTTAAACACTTAGGATAAATTAGGGACTTGGTTGAGAAAATAATGGATCTTGGTAAGGGATGATTTATCTTCATAACAAGGGTATTCCCATCATAGCATAGAATCCAAGTTTGAACTAATTTGTTAACAAAACCAAGAAAATAACCCAAGAAGATCCTAGATTCTTCTTGAAATCTTCAACTATAATCTTGCACTTTGACCTTATCGAGATGGTTGCTCCCCTAGAAAGGCAAATAGAGCGACATGGTCACTCCAATATCACTATTTGAAGGGGATGTTCTCTCCCCTGGAGTGAAAATGGGAGAGACCATGATCAAAAACAGAGAGGAATATGTGGAAAAAAGAAAAATTGTCAGGGTATAAAGGTGTATTCTTATTATTGATGCTCAATGGGATGTGATGGATTATTCATGCATGGTTTTGAGGTGCCAATAATTAGTAAAAGTGTGACAAATAAGGTACAACACTTAGCAGAATGGACCATGTCATTTGCGATACTAACAACACTGAAATGAGTGAAGTGTGACACTTGCGAAACTTAGAAAAGTGAAGTGAGACACTTATAACACTTGTATAAGTGTGAAAAAATGGTGTATAAAAGATGATAACTAACAGAAAACAAGTGTGATATAACATTTTCAATAAAGGACTCAAATATGCAAAGGATAATGAAGACAAACTCTCATGAAAAATCCCTAGAGCATGTTCAACAAAAATGGGGTTGTGGTAGACGAGAGAGTCCTAATCATCCAGAAAATAGAGATGTTTCAATGAATATGAAAAGGTTCGCAACCAATCAACCAATGAAAACTTAAAATAAGGAAAGGAAAATGAGTGATAATGCCAAGTTCTCAAGCAATCAAAGTCATAAACAAACTAGGAGTTTATGGGCTAAAAGAACAAGAAATCTTCAAGAACATAAGCAAACTGAAAAGAGGATGGAAAAGAAAACAACCAAAATATATTAATAAAAGAAACTATCAATCTCATCCAACTATTTTTTACTGATCATAGAGACTCAAGAGAGAACTTCCAATAGTCACAGGGAGAAATGATCAAAATCTAATAAAAAGGCAGAAAACAGGGCTAAAAAATTGAGCTGCTACAAAAGGGCATTCCCCCTGAAAGGAAGATAGGTTGACCAAGGGGTGATGGTCGCTCCCTAATGGTATAGAAAGAGGCATTCAAGATGATTTGTGGTAGTTATATAGGGGGTGACCAAGGGATAATGGTTTCTCTGGAGAAGTCTTGTAGGCTCAAATTTGACAAAACTTCTCATAAAAAGTCAGGGTTTTGATGAGCAGAAGAGTGACAAGCAAAAGAAGAAAAGTTTAGACAAATTCAAATGATTCAAAGGGATAGAATCCTAAGAATAACTATATGGTTCTCCCAATGGAGTCACCAATTTACTATGGTAATAATTCTCCCCATGTGGACAGGTTGAGTTCCCCTCACTTGGGTTTCCTACAAATGAGACATCCTCTAAAAAATGGACACTAACATTCTCCTAAAAAACGAGGGTTGAGAAAAAAGGATAAGAGGTGTGTGTACCTAGTTTTTGACATTTGTCCTCGCCTCTCCGGTAGTTGAGCTCCAATCCAAGCAGCTCCCCTTGCAAATTATAACCTGCAAGAACATAGAAACCTTCTCCTACTACTATTTATGCTTAGGTAATAGAAACCCTATCTATTGATAACTTAGACAAATTAATCAAATAGACAAGAAGTGAATTAGAAAGCATAAGATAAATAGGCCAAGTTCTTATATTAAATGAAATTCATGAAGCTTACAACCTAATGATGTTTCAATCCTCCAATATTTTTTCTTCATCCCTTAAACATGGATCGAACTCAACTTCTTCATCAAGGTTTAGCTCTCTTTTAGAAGATCATTGTTCACACAGGGGTAGACCCAAGGTTCAATGCTTCAACAATGCACCAACAAAACCCTAACTACAGGCCCTTTTGGCAACACCTGCAAAGCAGATGCAGTATCACCCGAGGTAGAGGCAGAGGGGTTGCAGGACTCAAGGATCTACAACCTAACTGGGACATAGATATGTGATCACAATAATTTAATAGAGCACTTAACAATTAACATTCATTAGTCTTTAACCCTTATTCACATCGCAGTTTAAACACTTATTACAGATCGGTGCAGTAACAACCAAGATCAAGCACCTCTAACCATTCAACACCTATCAGGGAAGATCTAATAATTCATTCATGTATAAAGCACTAAGCATCAATGTATCTACCTATTACACCAAGATTATTACACTAATAAATTAGATACATAAACAACATTAACATCATAGTACAAAACACATTGACACAGGATATGCGTGGCTCACCCCAGTGTGGGGCTACGTCCACCAATCTTCTTTTCTTCTTATTAGTCTCTTCCAATATTCTTACATGCACCAAGCCAGAACGTAAACTCCGCATAGGACAGGAGATCTGTGTGCACCTCACCAGATCCTCCCTCCCCAATTTGTATCAAGTCACAAAGACTTACATAGTCTGTATGCACCAAACACCTACAAAGCACTTGCACTTAGCTCTGCAAGCCTTGACACATCTTCTTACACATAGCTAATATTATCACTAAGCCATCGGCCCTTTATTACATCCCCTAGATACTTATGTATACATTACAAAAGAGGCCTAAGCATGGGTAAACCCATGGGCCAACATCCCATTCCTGTTACATAAACCCTAAAACCCAAAAAACCCACAAAAATGGTGAGATCCCGCAATCTCCACTTCGCCTGGGTGCTCCATCTTACACCAGCCTGTCGAAGTCCCAAAAATGGTCAAACACAACCAAGGTTCTCTCAAAACTTGGTTGAGAGCCAACAGGCCCGTAATACTCACCTATGACTCATCCCGAGTCACTCTGATCTAGGCAATACTGCTTCGAATGCCTCGAGCTTAGCTCGAGCTGCCTCAACTTGCTACTTCTCCAGAGCCTCTTGCTTGGAAAACTCCTGAATGAATTTCTCGATGACAAGCCCTTTTAGGTGCAGTTCCACTATTTCGACCACTTGTTCTAGTTGTGATCATTGCCCCTTGATCTCTTCAAAGAGAGTGCAGGCTTCATCATGCACTGGTTGGATTCGTTTTGTCACCTCCATTACTCTTCTCTAGATGACAATGACCTGTTGTTGAACTCTGTGTTGCTCATGTGCCCTCTTCATCTTCTCCACTGCTCAAAGCGGCTTCAACTCCTCTTGCACTATAGACACCTGCTACTTTTCCTCCTGGAGTTGTTCCTCCAATGTCCTCAGTTCTAGGTCTTCTGTAAGGTGCTCATAGGTCTACGCACTTTGGTTACTTAGTTTCTTTCATTACGAAGCCACCACCTTGAGTCTTTCAACTACGCTCCTGGAAATTTCTTCCCTCTGATCCCACACTTCCTATGGAGTGCTCAGAACTGCTTGTAGTTATAACTTGGTTGCTCTTTCTTGAAGTTGTTGAATGGCTTCAGCGATCTTCCTCACTTGGCTCTTAGTTGAATCTTCTTCCATCTAGGTCAATCCCGACACAGAGTGAAGTGCTCTAGCCACTGTCTCCTTGACCGAAGTATGCTCTGGGAGAAGCTAGTCTTTTTCTCTCTGAATCTGCTCTATGTCTTCCTCAAACTTCTCTCTCATGTCATCTTTTCCTTGTTGTACAACCCAAATTTTCTCTAGGGATTCCTCCTTTGCTTGCTTCAAGGCCTCCGTGGCCTGATCTTTTTCTTCTTGTACTCGACAAAGGAGAGCCTTTGTAGCATATTCTATCCTTCGCATTTGGGTGGGTTCATCCCCCAATTCTATAGCTTTTGATGATGACGGTGCAGTAAACACTACATGGCTTAAATATAGAGCTTGTTGTACCCCCTTCAGCTCCGCCTCGATTCTGTCATACATTGTCTCCTGCTTTGCTTCATGTCACTACAAGATATCCTCTGAAGCATCTGCTATAGCTACGATGAGGAGGTCAATATCATCCACTGTGAGGACATTCTATGACTAAGGCTTATTGGCTCATGAATTCTTCCGTGCTGAGGATTTCTTCAGAGAAACCTTCATTTTCTTTGATGTCTCAGCCTCAGTAAGGGATTCCTTCGTCATTGTTACTTCACCCTTTTCTTTCTTTTCTTCTTCCCCTTCCTCCTCTTGGTTTATTTCGTCGCCTCCTCCTCCTCCAGGCGAGTCAGATGTAGTTTCCTTCGTTGCATTGTTTATGTCCTACACTTCTTCCTTTTTCTTCTTCTTCTTAGCGCTGCTTAGTCCATCCCACTCCATCTGGGTGACCAAACAACTTCCATTGATGTCAAGTTTGGAGATCTCTATATGCTCGACTGCTACAAGGAATTCAGCTGACCATTTCTTGGTTATCTCCTCCATGTCTTCATCAGTCAATTTTTAATAAGAATGTAGCTCCTCCTTTCTTTTGTCCCTTTGCGTAGTGATGTAAATGAAGTGTCATTCTGTGCAGAACTTCACTAGTGGCTTGTAAGTATGCAATTTGTTTGGGTTCATTCATAGGAATAACTCAATGGCATGTGTGAGTTGTAGGTAGTAAGTGTGAAAAACTGCATTTGATTTCCACTGCTTTTCCATGTCACTTGTATACCACAAGGTGGTGAACCTCGCGACCAGTGGTTAGCATGGATCGACTTCCAGGAATGTCCCTCCCTCCAGCATCTCCCAAGCAAAAAATTCTATGAGAATTAGTAACCAGCTAAAGTGGAATTCATACCTTGGTTCTGCACTTCATGGCAATCCTTCTCCAACTCATTGATGAGGTAGCTCACCCAATTCATTTGCATGCCCTAGACACACTTCCCTATGAGGTCGACAATGAACCCTATAACTTATGTTGGTTTGTTCTTCCTTATGATATTTCCAACAATCAATTAACAAGCTAGGCGCATTGCACAATATTGGATGGAGGCCACCTTATAGCCTCTCTTCCCCTTCTCCAAATTGTCGTAGGTTTCCTTTATACATTGTGCTAGGGAGCGATCTGCGGACTTCCCTGGATAGAATTTTTGAGGGTTTTTTCCCTGCATGCTCATTCCATTGATCATGTGGATCAACGCTAGAGCCATATTCACATGCATGCCTAACTAGATATAACCTCCATGGTAGCACAACAGGAGGATTTTAATGCACACGTTAACCTCCTGATGTTTGTCAAAGTGGGGTATCTTCATGACATTTAATATAGTGGACCTCACGATCTCCTTAATCCATGGTTGGGGGACTATATTCAGCTTCTTCCTAGTTGTCTTGGTTAGGGATCGATGTGGTGCGAGCAGCGCATAATTATTCCTGTCTCCAAGGTTGAAATCGTTGATCTTAAGATCAGGGATGGGTCCTATCTATGGTCCAACTACACGTATCCCCTTTGGGAGGTATGCAGTGATAAGAATGTACTCGAAGTCACACAAGATGTTTTCATGACTAACCACACCAACTGGAGGAGGGATGTAGTCGGGCAAGACCGATGGGATCAACTTCGTGCTCTCCATGTCGTCGTGGTGCTTGCTTCTTTTCTTGGTCATTTTTCAGCTAGATTGACGTGAAGTTGAGGGGGAGGCTTACGATATGGTCATCGATGAGGCATATACTCCTACGTACATGACCTTCTTAGCCATAAGGTCGATCAATATTTCTTCTACAGATTTCTCTACTGAGCTAAGGTCGCTCGACATGCACACTCATAAACAAATAACTCAGGTAGGCGACTAAACACTCAAGGTAGGAAAAATGGGTGGCGAGGTCTCAAAATCATAGCACGATAGAAATCATTTCTTTTGTTATCTTGGATAATCACAATTTGCAAAAAGTGTCCCCGGTGAGGCATTTGAAAGATTAAATAAACAATGTCGTAACAGGTTCCTCCAACGGATCGAAAAGCCTCAATTAATATGATTCCATCTATTATGGTGCGGTCCCAATGGTCCAATGGTGATCTTTCTAGCAATAATTGTGTTTATATCCATTCCAGAGCATCTTTCTAATGGTCGGGATGCTTCCAACGGTCATATTGCTTCACCATGGCAAAGTGCCAGTCTGTGTTGTTCTGTTATTCTAGTGAGGTTCAGGTTCTGTAAGTCTTCTTTCTGTGAATTCCTTTCTGGAAATTCCTACAATTTTTCTAACTTTGCTTTCTTCTTACTGATCTTATTGGCCTTCTTTCCTATGATCTAAGTCTCTGGGTTCCTCTTTCCATTCTTATTCTTATTTTATCCTAGTAAAGGGACTTCGCACTATTGAGGGTCTTTCAAAAGGTTTGAGTGTAGTACCTCTTCTCTTACTTCTTCGGGGTAGGTTCTCTTCTCTCCTACATTGAGAGGTTATGTAAGCCTTCCTGCGTTCTTTCAACCTCGACAGCCTTCTTCTGCTTCAACTTGTCCTCCAGTTCTTGTATTAGTCCCTCTATTTTTATGGTTATGAAGTCCCTTAATTCTTGCCTTTTTTTGTTCGGTGGATTCCTCTTTGACGCAGGCACGCCCTTCTGGCACGTCCACTCACAGGATATTTCCACCTTCCTCAGCCCGAAGAACACTAACCAGTATTTATATTTCCCTATCAGGAAATCTACACCCACAGAACCCTTCATGTGTTCCCCTTATTTACTTATTGGGGAATCGGACTTCGCGGTATCGCGAGGTCAATGGTCGAGCGTTGGTGCTTCGAATCCCCGAACCCCGATGTAAGTCAACGCTGACCCTTACCTTTCCCTGTTGGGACTTCTCCTATCACGATTTCGCTACTCGCAATGCCGAGCAACTCGGTTCTCTGACTCCCGATGCCCGATACACCGAAACTCCAATGCACGCGCGAGTTGTCCCTTCAACTTCCAGTCACTTCTATCGGGATTTCGGACTTCGCGAGATCGCGAGTCCTGGTCTCAATGTTTCGGCACCTCTCACTGTGAAACCCCGATAACTTATGCCACCTGTCTTCCACTCTGAATCTTGTGGTCCCACACTACTCTACCCCATCGGGATATCGCGTTTTTTGATTCCAAGTTGCAAGAGTATCCTGTCCTCAGGATCTCCGATACGCCGAACCCCAATTTCGTCAGATCTTTCGACACACGTCCCAAATGATGGATGGTTCAGATTGAACCTCGAAATTCTCCAAATGGTAAAATCAAAACCACCCAATCCTATACACCCCGATGACCAACTCTCCGATCGAGCGGCCAACTGGCACGTGTCTTACCTGAGATCCACAACTGTGATCCCTTCGCTGTTGTGAGACTCAAAGGGTCTTGAACTCTTGACTTCTAAACCTCTGATACACCGATGACTCCTAGTTCCTATCACCTGTCCCAACAAATGGATGGCTCTAAGCTCGTCGGGATATCGCGTTTTGCGATTTCGTGATTCCTGTTGCTATATTCAAGGGACTTCAACCCACGAAACCTCGATGCATGATGTACGTGTAGATCCAACAGCCCTGACCAACTTGGATCAAAGGCTCTCCCCCTCCTGAGCTTTTAGCCTTTAGGAAATATGATGTTGTATCTCCCTTGCACCTCCACAAGATCCTATGGCCCAAGGAGATTCACGGTTTCTCCTCAGAGAATACCGACCGTCTATCTCTGCTTAGTGATTCCTGCGAAATGAACCAATTACTCTTTCGTGGAACAGGCACCCCTTGCGGAAAATCTCAGACACTTCCAAGTGCTTAATAATTTCGACTCTACGCACTCCTGCAGCAGCTGTCCTTATATGCTTCGCTCAGATTCACAACTGAGACTTGCCTTAGCCTGTGCACTCCTTGCACAGCTCCTGTGCCCAAATTCAATTTTGGGTGAATGAGGAAAAAAGTTAAACTATCTAAGCCTTCTGTCAACGCACTCCTTGCGGATGACTTCAACTGCACTCCTTCCAGGAATCCTTGCTCAGATAGAGAAACAATTGAAACTCATTTCTCCTACTTCATTTCTCAGATTTCAAACACTCAACAAGAAATCATTCATACATAGCATGTAAAACAAATGCATAACAGGAAGTAAATACTCATGAGCATGGCATTCAACATACATACACAGAGAATAGACACAAAACCATGGATTTGAATTAAACTCTTCTATTAATTCAAGCTCTGTACATGAGTGTTCTTCCACTGCTCTCTGCTTATCCTCTATGCCCTTAATAGTTCAATAATAATACCAATGCACAATGAGGGTGTCTATATCTCATTTCCATCTTTTTTCTAAAACTGTCTAATCTAATATTAAAATCCTATCTACCTGCATTAACTACTTTAAATGCCTCCATCTACTTCAGACGAGAGCATAAGGCTCAAGGTCCGATTACAATTACAAGTGTGTCTCATCTTAATGGCTTCATTTAAGATGGCGCATCAATTCCCAAGGTGATTTCAAAATTTGTGTTGGCTTGTCCAACTGTCCTCTTGCATTCCGCGCTTACTCGCTTGCTGTGAGAGATGCTCCTGCATCATACTCCCTCGCTTGAAAACTGTCATGGGCTCCTGTCCATGAGCTCCTACATAGTATGTCCATGCTTCTAAATCTCTGCTTCAGTCTCCTAGCTAGAATCTTCAACTGGATGGCCCTTCCACTAGACCAAATATTCAAAATATTCTTTCCACCTGGTCCTCTTGCTCACTTTCTTGTCCAGTATGCACTCCATCTGTGGCTTCTCTGTAACTAGCATTTTCTTTGTCCACTGGATCACTAACTGTTCATCAATTCTAGTCTTTGTTTCCCTAGCTTTGTATGGGTATAAATCTGAGACATTGAATATCGGAGAAATTCCGATCCCATCGGGTAATTCAATCTCATAAGCATTTTCTCCCATTTTCTCCAAGACCTTGCAGGGTCTGATTTTCTTCATCTTCAATTTTTTATATGTTCCTCTAGGGAACCTTTCCTTCCTCAAATGTGCAAGAACCAGATCACCAACCTCAAACTGAAGTTGTCTTCTATGCTGATCAGCTATGTGTTTATATTCTTGGCTTGATTTCAGCAGTTGCTCCTTCACCTGGCTGTGAAGTTCTTTCATCGCTTTTGCGAAATCTTCTAAACTGGCGCTCCTAGTTGCATTCTATTCTAAATCTCTCAATTCAGAAATTCCCCTCAGCTGCATACCATAAACAATATGAACTGGACTTTGTCCTGTACTCCTATTCACTGAGTCATTATATGCAAACTCTGCCTGTGGCAATACATTGTCCCAACTTCTATGGTGCTCTGTCACCAAGCTTCTCAGCAAATCTCCCAGACTTCTGTTTACCACTTATGTCTGTCCATCCGTCTGTGGATGATACGCTGAACTAAACAACAAGTTAGTTCCCAGCTTCTTCCATAAGGTTCTCCAGAAATTCTCTATGAATTTCGTATCTCTGTCTGAAACTATGCTCCTTGGTAAGCTGTGAAGTCGAATGACTTCTTTGAAAAATAGGTTCGCGATGTGAGTCGCGTCACTGGTTTTATAACATGGGATAAAATGTGCCATCTTGTAAAATATATCCACCACCACAAAGATCGAATCACAAACTCTTTGTGTTCTTTGCAACCCCAATAAAAAATCCATTCTAATCACATCCCACGGCCTTTCAGGTTTGGGCAATGGTTGATAAAAACCCGCATTCTTCTTCCTCCCCTTTGAATGATGGAAAATCATGCATCTATCCACAAATATCTTGACCTTTGATCGCATCCCTGGCCAAAAGTATGATTCGCTTAGCTTTGCAAATGTTTTTTCATGACCGAAATGTCCGGCCAATCCTCCGCTGTGTTTCTCCTTCAGTAGATTCTCCCTCATGGAGCAATTTGGAATACACAGCTGATTGCCTTTAAACAACAATCCTTCCTGGATCATGTATTCGGCCCACTGGCTTCTATCTCTGAGAACTGGATGCTCAGTTGCTTCATGCGCTTCCTTGAAGTCTGGATCATCTACGTACATGTCTCTGAGATCATCAAAACCCAGCGTTTTGACTTTGAATTCCTGCAACAGCAAACACTTCCTGCTCAAAGCATCAGCAACTTTGTTAGAAGTACTAGAAATATGTTTAATCACAAATGTAAAATTCTGCATGTATTCAACCCACTTAACATGCCTCTGATTCAACTTCTCCTATTGAGTCACAAACTGTAATGCATGTTTATCACTATACAAAACAAATTCCTTCAGAATCAAATAGTGCCTCCAGTTTTTCAATGCCTGAATGATGGCATAAAATTCCTTGTCATATGTGGAGTACTTCACTTTCGCCTCATTCAGCTTCTTGCTTAAATACGCTATCGGCCTGTCTTCTTGACTCAAGACCGCTCCTATCGCAAATCTGCTTGCATCGCATTTCACTTGAAATGTTTTTCGAAAATCCAGCAACACCAAAATTGGTTGTTCCATAATCTTCTGTTTCAACAAATTGAAGCTATTTTCAACCTCATCAGTCTAGTGAAAATATTTGTGTCTTTTCTTCACTGTATCCATCATCGCTGCGCTAATTCCACTGAAATTTCTAATGAACGTTCGGTAGACACTAGCCAACCCGTGAAAACTTCTCACCTCAAATATGTTCCTCGGTGATGGCCAATTTTTGATCACTTCCACCTTATCTGGATCCATCCTCAACTCATCTGCCGAAATAACAAACCCCAAATAAATGAGCTCTGTCTTCATGAATGAGGATTTTTTCATGTTTATCAATAGCTTCTCCTACTGCAATTTCTACATCATTGTAGCCAAATGCTTCAGATGCTCCGCTGTTGTTTTACTGAAAACTAGTATGTCATCCAAATACACGATGACAAATTTCCCGATGAACTCCTTCGGGACTTCATTCATCAACCTCATGAAGGTACTTGGTGCATTTGTTAAGCCAAATGGCATAACAATCCATTCATACAACCCTTTGTTTGTTTTGAATGTCGTTTTCCATTCATCACCTTCTCTCATGCGAATCTGATGATAACCCCTTTTCAAATCGATCTTTGAAAATAATTTTGCTCCACTTAAGAAATCCATCAGATCATCCATCCTCAACAATGGAAATCTGTACCTGATGGTTATTTTTTTGATCACTCTTGAGTCGGTAGACATCCTCCAGCCTTCGTCTTTCTTCGGACTGAGTACTATCGGAACAACACATGGACTCAAGCTCTCCCTGACCAAAAAATTGTCCAATAACTCCTGGACCTATCTTTTAACTTCCTCATTCTCTTGCAGCATCAACCTGTATGCAGCTTTGTTTGGCAAACTGACTCCTGGTATGAGATCGATATGAGGACTCACACTTCTCATCGGTGGCAACGAACGAGGTAATTCGTCCACTACTATGTCTGCGAACTCTTCCAGCAGTTCCTGAACCTCTTTTGGAAAATCATCCACTCTTGTGCTAGTCAGAACAATCTTCGGTTTTCTGACCACAATGAACTATGGATCCTCCTTCTTCTTAACCTCTGTAAGAAGTTCCTTCCCACTCATGAGAAGTACTGTGTTGCTTACCTCCGGCTTCACCTATTTATCTTTAATTGGAAGCAACATGTGTGTCCTCCCATTCTTCTCCAGGGTGTACATGTTTATTCTCCCATCATGAATCACATTCCTATCATACTTCCATGGTCTACCCAGCAATAGATCACAAACATCCATAGGAATAACATCGCACAAGATCTTATCATTATATCCACCTATCTTGAATTCAACTAAGCATTGTTTGGTGACATTTACCTGATGTCCTTTTTGTAGCCACGAAACTTTATATGGACTTGGATGATCAGTCATCTCTAGCTCCAGCTTCTCTACCATCTCGGTTGAAACGAGATTGTCTGTGCTACCACTGTCCATAATGACCTTGCATACCCTATCCTTGGTCTTGCAAGATATTCTAAAAAGTCTGGTCCTTTGGACTGAACTTTCCACTTCTTTCTCTGGTGTCAAAAGAACTTTTCTCATTACCAGCAATCTTCCACCTTCAGCGTCCTCCGCTTCAACATTTCAACCCTGCGCTTCGGCGATGTGAGTCTCTCCACTATCCTTCTTTTTCTCTGGACACTTGAATGACTTGTGCCCATTCTTTCCACATGTGAAGCATGTAATTACTCCACCTCTTCCTCTTCCTCTACCTCTGGTACGAGGAAATCTATTATTATCAGCATATCCTCCTCTCTGCTTAGTATGTTGTTCTCTTTGCTCAGCGTATTTCCCTTGCTGTAAACTTCCACCTCTCTCAACTCGAGTCTGAGGTTTCTTCCAGTCATCCCTGGGCTTCTGGGTTCTTTCCTGGGTAACTAATTTGCCTCTGGGCTGACTCCTACCTCGGCCCCTTTGACTCTACTTTCGGCTCAGCTTCTCTTCAGCTTTCAGAGCCATCTGATAATAATCTTCCACCGTTCGGATGGTTACCATGATCATCTCATATTGAATCTCATATCTCAGGCCATTCATATACTTAGCCACTTTTTTGTCATTGCTTTCGTGATGACCTTCCCTGATATTCAACCTGTAAAACTCTTCAGTATATTCCTTTACTGACATCAGCTTCTGTCTCAGGTTCTACATTCTCCTGAACAGAGAAATTTGGTAATCCCTAGGGATGAATTTTTCCTTCATCTTTGCAATCATCCTGTCCCAACTCTTAATTTTTTGCTTTCCTTGGCAACGCCTATCAGCTTGTAGTTCATCCCACCACAAGGCTGCATGTCCCTTTAATATCATGATGACATGCCTAAATTTCTTGTCCTCTTCAATATATTCATAGTCAAAATAGGTGTCCAAAGCTCTAATCCAGTCTAGAAGCTCTTCTACATCCAGATTTCCCTCATAAACTGGAATGTCCATTTTTACCTTTGCACCCATTCTTGCAACAACTTTAAGTAAGAACTCATTTGCTGCATCTTCTGCTATGACTTCTTTTTCTCCATGTCTAGCATCATCTTCATTTTCGGACTCACTAGTATCTCCTACATTAGTTGTGTGCCTTTGTCTTATCTCCATGTCCACAACTCTAGCACGTAAGTTATGCAGATCTCTTTCTACTTCTAGATTATGCACTTGCCTACCCCTTCCTCTGGACATTTCCCTTTCCTCCTCTGGATCGGGTGATTGTCTATCTCTTCTTCTCTATGGCATGGTGAATTCTCTTTTTCCCCACTACAAAAATCAAAAAATATTTTCTAAGATCTGATACCACTTGGTGTGTATCAGAGTGCTTTCCTCCTCTTATGCCTCTTCCTGCCTGAAGGTACAAGCAAGAATCAGAGCTCTGATACCACTTGATGTGTATCAGAGTGCTTTCCTCCTCTTATGCCTCTTCCTTCCTAAAAGGTACAAGCAAGAATCAGGCTCTGATACCACTTGACGCAGGCATGCCCTTCTGGCACATCCGCTCACAGGATCTTTCCATCTTCCTCGGCCTAAAGAACACTAACCGGTCCTTCTATTTCCCTATCAGGAAATCTACACCCACAAAACCCTTCACGCATTCCCCTTCTTTACTTATCGGGCAAGCGGACTTCGCGGTATCGCGAGGTCAATGGTCAAGCGCTGGTGCTTCGAATCCCCGAACCCCGATGTAAGTCAATGCTGACCCTTACCTTTCCCTGTCGGGACTTCTCCTATCATGATTTCGCTACTCGCGATGCTGAGAAACTTGGTTCTCAAACTCCCGATGCCCGATACACCAAAACTCTAATGCATGCGCAAGTTGTCCCTTCAAATTCCTGTCATTTCTATCAGGCTTTCAGACTTCGCGGGATCGCGAGTCCTGATGTCAATGTTTTGGCACCTCTCACTGTGAAACCCTGATAACTTGTGCCACCTATCTTCCACTCCGACTCTTGTGGTCCCACACTGCTCTACCCCATAGGGATATCGCGTTTCATGATTCCAAGCTGCAAGAGTATCCTGTCCTCAGGATCTCCGATACGCTGAACCCTGAATTCGTCAGATCTTCCGACATGCATCCCAAATGATGGACAGTTTAGATCGAACCTCGGACTTCACCAAATGGAAAATCAAAACCACCCACTAATATACACCTTGATGACCAACTCTCTGATCGAGCAGCCAACTGGCACGTGTCTTACCTAAGATCCACGGTTGTGATCCCTTCGTTGTTGTGAGACTCAAAGGGTCTCAAACTCTTGACTTCTGAACCTTTGATACACCGATGACTCCTGGTTCCTGTCACCTGTCCCAACATATGGACGGCTCTGAGCTCGTCGAGATATCACATTTCTCGATTTCGTGATTCCTGTTGCTATATTCACGGGACTTCAACCCACGAAACCCCGATGCACGATGTACATGTAGATCCAACGGCCCTGACTGACTTGGATCAATGACTCTCCCCCTCATGAGCTTTTAGCCTTTAGGAAATATGAGGTTGTATCTCCCTTGCACCTCCGTAATATCCTACGTTCCACACAGATTCGCGGTTTCTCCTCAGAGAATACCGACCGTCTATGTCTGCTTAGCGATTCCTGCAAAATGAACCAATTACTCCTTCGTGGAACTCATCCTCCTGCGTGCAACTTACGACTCATGTTCAAATGCTTCACGGCACAACACTCTATGTTTCCCCTAAATGGATTTGAAGGCCTTACCCTTCCTAAGCTTAATTGCAACTCTGAGTTCTTAAAAAGGACTCCTTGCACGCACCCCTTGCGGAAACTCTCAGACACTTCCAAGTGTTGAATACTTTCGACTCTGCGCACTCCTGCCGCAGCAGTCCTTCTATGCTTCGCTCAGAATCACAACTGAGACTTTCCTTAGCCTGTGCACTCCTTGCACGGCTCCTGTGCCCAAATGCACTTTTGGGTGAACGAGGACAAAAGTTAAACTATCTAAGCCTTATGTCAACGCACTCCTTGCGGATGACTTCAACTGCACTCCTTGCAGGAATCCTTGCTCAGATAGAGAAACAATTGAAACTCATTTCTCCTACTTCCTTTCTTAGATTTCAAACACTCAGCAAGAAATCATTCATACATAGCATGTAAAACAAATGCATAACAGGAAGTAAATACTCATGAGCATGGCATTCAACATACATACATAGAGAACAGACACAAAACCATAGATTTGAATTAAACTCTTCTATTAATTCAAGCTCTGTACATGAGTGTTCTTCCACTGCTCTCTGCTTCTCCTCTATGCTCTTCCTACTTCAATAATAATACCAATGCACAATGAGGGTGTCTATATCTCGTTTCCCTCTTTTTTCTAAAACTGTCTAATCTAATATTAAAATCATAACTACTTGCATTAACTACTTTAAATGCCTCCATCTACTTCAGACGAGAGCATAAGTCTCAAGGTCCGATTACATTTACAAGTGTGTCTCATCTTAATGGCTTCATTTAAGATGGTGCATCAATTCCCAAGGTGATTTCAAAATTTGTGCTGGCTTGTCTAGCTGTCCTCTTGCATTCCATGCTGGCTCGCTTACTGTGAGAGATGTTCCTGCATCACTCTTCTTATTTCCTTTGGATCTGATCTTTCTCAATCTAGGGATTTCCTAACATAAGTGCAAAAGGAGTGTTATTCTCAACAAACTTAATGACCTCAAATTATTCTCCAGTCGATGCTCCATGGGCTATCATAGGTACATGAGTAAGTCTTCCATGTAGGGTTATCATCTTTCCTTTAAACAAGCCTATCCCTCCCTATAATATCCCTAGGTCAAACCCCAACTATAAATGTAATAATGTACTTAAGCTGGTGAGTTGTTTTATATATTTTTGGCATGCATCTTCCATGGTGTAGTGTGTGCAAGTACTGCACAGTAAAATGATGAAATGGGCACATTCCAGGATACTGTGCGCAATAACTTAAGTGCGTGTGATATTGAGGCCAAGGAGCCTTGGTGTATATGTTGTGTTTTATAGGCTGGTGAGCTAGTTATTATAAGCTATAATGCTTATGTTTTGATTAGGCCGGAGAGCCTAGATGTTAAAGGGTAGTGTACCTATTTTTGTATATGTCTCATAATTAATATAAAATACATCGTTGCGCACAGACCAACCACGATAAAAGAGACGGAGGATTAAACTCCACTGGTTAGGGAAAGGGAGGGCAAAATGTTAAGAAAAAGAGCTAAGCTAGGGAGCTTAAGCCAAAAAGGAATATTATATTAATATTTCTTAAAGTATAAAGTATGGATAATTATTTTATCCTAAGTTCCAAAGTTGGGGACAAGTGGGCCAAATTAGCTCCCAACATGACAAGTGTCAAGTTGGGGACATGCATACATATTGTGGGGACTTAGTTCATTTTCCCATATTTTCCATCATTCTGACCATCATTCCTTCCATCAGGGAATCATCCATTCAGCCATACCATGATCTTTCACTCACGCAGTAAGCTATCCTCCATACTTCTTGTCACTGTACTTAAACCTGTATCCATAGCCATACTTGTTTATGTAGTTGGTTAGCTAGGGAGCTTGATTGAGGAAGTGGTTTGTCAAGCCCGTGGGATACTGAAGAAGCGGGTTGTCAGTTCCATGGGATATTAAAGAGGAGGGTTTTCAGGCCCGTGAGAAATTTCTCTCTGGGTAAGAGAATTGTTGGGAATTGATTTCCTGAAGATGCCAAAATGCAACTACAGAGCTCTGAGACTTCCTATCTGGCCTATTTTTGAAGCCCTGGAAGGGAAGTGGGACAGTCAAAGGATTGTTGATCAGAGAAGGTGTACACTTCCTAGGGCGGGGCAGGCATGTGGGGAATGAGAGACTGTAGTCTATTAGTTTGAGTAGGCACCATGGATGATTTTAGGGGCTAAATTTTTCTCATGGGCTAATTTTCCATAGTTTTTCCAAAAACGAGATTCGCTATTTTAAAAATGATTCGCCCAAATTCTATAGGATAAAATTATTTTACCTTAAAAATC
>ML779281.1:635581-660654 GCA_009831015.1 Picea engelmannii
CCAAAATTTTATAAAAACTATATAAAATCCTTAGAAATTTGATTATTTTTACAAAAATATCGCCAAACATTTATAGTTGGCATATGAAGGATTAGTAAGATTCGTCAAGGTTTCTACATTTTAAAATAAATTTCCATCCTTAAAATCATCCCTGGTAGGCACATGTGACAGAGACTTTCCTATTTTCCATGAGCCATTAGCCTGGTTAGGAAACCTTTACCCGGGTGGCGTTTAGTCCCAGCTTAAGGGTGACTCACTGTTGAAAGTGATGAACATTTTGGTCTAAGGCTAGGAGGTTCCTGGAAGGTCTGAATGCATTTGGTGATATGCTTACCAATATAAGTGTCAACTGTGTGATAAATTTATATGTTGCATTAATATTTCTATGTTTATTTTTATGGATTTATCTATGTATGATTTATAACTGTGTTTATAGTTATGGGTATTGCCCGCATATGTTGCATGTATATTTTTAATGTTATTTCAGTATGAATCCGTGCATTTACAGATGTATTTGTATGTTTACGTTTTATATATAATGCTTCCGCAAGAGTTTTGTGTGTATATATTTCAATTGCATGCAGTTCGAAAAATGTATGTGGCATAGCTCAGTTAGATGTTGGGTATATTATAGTATGTTCCACAGAGAGAACGAAAGAGTTCTCTGGTGTAGCGTGGCCCGGCATGGATGGTTGGGGACGTTACAAAATGGTCTTAGAGCTAAGTAAAGCATCTGAGTGGTGGCATTGTAAGCCTGTTGGTGGACGAGGATGTTACAACATGGTATCAGAGCTTCAATTTTCAACATTGAGCCTGGATGGGCCAAGAAAGTTGAGTTGAAGCGAAATGTCATAGAGGATTTATTTCAAAGTGGCCAAATTTCGAGTTGCAGAGATTCCATGGTAAAAAGTAACAACAACTGGGCAAAATTCGGGAAAATCCCCAATTTTTGTTGTTAAATTCATGAGAAAATGGAGAAATTTGGCCAAGTTATGAGATATTATTGTTTTAATATATGTTCTATCAAATTCAGATCTACAAATGGGTCGAATTTGAAGTTATAGTGAAGCCATGACAGATGGAGTGAGTTTACTGGTTAAAATTCTCAATTTGTGAATTGATTTTGGATAAATTTGTTCCACATATGTCAAATCAAAAAAACTTGTTATTGCAGAGTTTGAATTGGTGTTATCAGGGTGAAATTGAATGTATTTCATGGTTGATGAATGTCTATGGTGAATTGGGGAAAAAGTTAGGAAAAAGCCCCAATTTCTGCAGCGGAATTCACAAGGAATTGATGCGCATAAAAATGAATGTGCATAGGTGGGCACACTAAACATGCATGATGTGCAGTGAAATATTGTGATAGGTAAAATTTGGCACTGCGCAACAAGATGTTAGTGTGCAGGTGTGCATGCTAAATTTCGGTGTCATGCAAAAAAATGTTAGTGTCCAGGTGTGCGTGCTAAATTTTCGTGCCGCGCGGAAAAATGTTAGTGTGCGGGTGTGCGCGATAAATTTCGGCTCCATGTGGAAAAATATTGGTGTACAAGACTACGCGATAAATTTAGCATTGTGCAGTGTGCACACACATAATAATGATGTGTGTGGTGTGCGCAGTGTTCGCAAAGCACAGAGAAGTTTTGTTGGTGCGCGTGCAATGTGGATATATGTTGTCGCGCAACAGTTTAGTTAGTGGTGTGCGCTGAGTTTTTGTGCGTGGTGCAGACGTACTAAACTCTTACATGGTGCAATGTGTAGAGTACAATGTGTGCAGAATTTCAGTACACGATACAAAAACTACGCACAATAGGTAATACTACAAGAACCAAAATTGTGCGCGATGAATATTGGTGCGCAACATAAAAGTATTGCGTGGAAGTTATTGGCACGACAGAGAAATGATACACAATGGATTTAATGTGAGAGAATCACGATTTACCTTGTGTTGTTGTTGCACATGGTAAAAATGGGTTACAAGTTAAAATTTGTGCACACGAAGTTGTTTGAAGGGTGAACAACAACAGAAAACCAGTGATTTTCTGCGACATTTTATGTCATTTGAATGTCATTTTTTTGCAGAGCATTTTTGAAGCCCTTACGAGCGTTTTTAGCAATGCAAAAACCACAAGAACAGAGTGCCAACGCACACTTTGTCTCTGTATCTCAAATAAAATATCTTGGAGAGAGTTTTCTAATGGTGCAAACCGTTCATCAAACGGAGATTTTATGAGAAAGTTACAACACAAACAATGGAGGGTAAATTTTAAGACCCATCTAACTTCAAAGAGCCATAACTTTATGCTCCGAATCAGATTGAGGTGCAGGAGAAGTCAATGGAAATCTATTGAGCCATATAAGAAATTCCAAGATCTGAATTAAATTTATGGGCATGTTAAAAGCGTTTAATATGTCAAAGAAGGTACATGTAGCATATCAGTTACAATATGGTATTTTGGCTTAGAACTTCAATCAACTGTAACTAGCAGCCTGGAACCCAAAAATACGTGAAACTTGGATAGAGTGTCCATAATATGTATATGAGGAAACCCAATTGAGATCCTATCAAAATTCCGAAGGATTAGGTGCAAAAATGTATATTTACAGCGTAGAATTGTGTCAAGTTGAAGAATGAATAGAAAATTTATTGGGCAATTTTCAAATAGCCATAAATTTCTGCTCAAGACTTAGAATTGAGCATGGGAGAAGGCGTTTGAAAGGTATCAGACAATAGAATATAATTATTCACCCAGAAAATTGATCTGGGCATTCAATTTTCTAGAGAATCAAAAGAAATAATTCTGATATATTATGGAACCAGAATGGTTCATATATTTTCATGAAAATTGTTGAGTCAGTTAACCTGACAAAGTTTTGTTCACTGCACATTTTGCAGAGTTAAAAACTTTTAGTTATTAATAGGTGAGAAGGTTGAAGTTTAGTTAAAATTAAGAAGAGGTGCTCAGGGAAAGAGTGCTATGACAAAATATTTCATAAGATGATCAAAATCCAAGACTACAAAAGGTTAAGGTATGAATCTTGGCATAGACATAAGGTCTTTGAAACCCACTACAGGAAGTCCTTTCATGTTAGTCAAGTATTCAATAGAATCTAGGTAGAGGAATAGATCATGTAGTGAATGAATTAGTGAACACTCCCAAAGAAACCAATATACAAATCAAGCAATGCATGGGAGTAAGATATATTATGAAAGGAATTGACTATCAGAATGATAGTAACCAGATAAAGAAAGAGGCTTAATGCATATTTGGATAAAGAGTACATCATATCCAGGGATTAGCTATGAAATTAGAGTAATGATTCCCTTATGTTTATCAGAGTGTGCAGTGGAAGCATGGTATAAAGGGCATCAATATGGCATGATAGAAGTGGGTTGTGCAAGGCAAGTTGAAATCAGATTGGTCAAGATAGGGGAAAGTAATAACTAGCAAGAAAATCCAAGTATTGATATGATCGGTTAAGGAAGGGACAAATCAAGTACCTCAAGGAAGTTTGTGTTAATTGTCCAAGGTTACTCAAAAAACATGACTGGAAATAGAATTGGGTCATGTAGGAGTTGGATCAGAAGGATCCGAATAATAGTGGAATGACGAAAAATTAATATTAGCATAATATGTAGTTGCAAGTCCATGAACATCCTAGAATAATGAAAGAAGAATTCATGGGGTAGATATCAAGCAAATGAGAATGCATGAAAAACACTCCAAGAGGGAAAACAAGAATACTAGTAGAGATTATTGATGTATTCCAAATGTATTTAATATATTTCCACAATAGCATGGAGAGGTTAAGCCAATAAAGACTTAAAAGTGGAATGAATCTTTGTAGAGAGTCGGTAAAGAACCATGAAAAGGAAAACAGTTCTATGCTTGGTTCTAAATGTAAAAGAGATGGTGCATGAGAAGAATCTATCTCAAGTATCATAGATTCATTAGTGACATTTCCAAGGGGTGGAAGTACCACTTGAATTATATTAGTAAATTAAAAGAATCATGAAGTGCTTTTAATTAATTCTATGTAGTCAAGGAAGGAGGCATATGTGCATCCCTATAGTATGATAAGAGATTGTCTATGCAAGCCATGTGTGAGGATAGTTGGCAAGGAGTGGAGAAGAATGCAGGAAAACTCAAATACTAAATTATTCATTCAAGGAAGAGCTAGAATAGTTCAGTCCAAAAAATAAATGGATGTTGAAGATCCATAGTCTATAAGACAGCATGATTGAATTTATAATTCATCCAAGTATGGGTTGGGATAGATGGATCTAGGAAATAAATAAAAGCTGAAGTTTAATATCAGCTTAGTATTTGGATGGAAAATAAAAGGCAACCAAGAGTGTTTTGGCTAGAAAGTGCTCAGATCAGAAATAATCATGCACAGTGGTTACAGTGAAGAGCACTTGAAGGTTCAGGAATCCAAGAGAATGGAAGACTTCAGGGATAAACAAGGAAATGTGATACAGGAAGAAAGAAGTTGTTTTAATTACTATAGCAGTAAGTATTGTATGTTATTTGGGACAACCATAAAGTGAGAATGCTTGCATGTTTGCGAGTGTTGTTGATAATGTTGTTGCACATGGAAGGAAGCAACATAAGACTAGAATGTTGAATTATAAGGCTGATAAAGAAGCATGAAAACTTCTATTTTCATCAGCTAATCAAGTAGCATTAAACTCGTTTAATGGAGGCCATGCAAGTAAGTATTCATGTTTAGAAATTATTTTGTATAATTTCCAAAGGGAAATACAGGTAAGAATTTCCCCAAATTGAATTTTATACTACATGGTATGGTATTGTTTAAGTGCATTGACATGATTAAGTTACCACTAGGTGTGGTAAAGGCTAGAGGCATTTTACAGTTATCAAATATTTTAGCTTTTGAATTCACACACTAAAATAGTGGCATGTCATGTTAATTTGGTTACGAGACAATAACCAAAAAAAATAAAAGATAAGAACTTGTTATAGGAATGATGCTAAGAAAGCTAGTCATGTATGAGATCAGGACATGGTTGGATGTGGCAACACAAATACCCAATGAGCTTCCTACCTTTAAATAAAACTTGGACTGCAACCTTTTTGCTAACACTAATAAACACTACAAAATTGTATTCTTGGTGTAGTGTTCACATCGTAAAGGAAGGCATCCAAGTAATTGTGAAGATAATGGGAAGTGTGTGGACATGTGTCTAGAATTTGTCCAGATTTCCAATTTATGGATGGTGAGATGCATGACTTAGATGAATCTCATTCTGGAAATCAATGCAAGGGTGCATTGAATAAATGGGCATTGAGAGTTGCACTCATGCCTGGTAAGTGGCAAAGTTTCACTCATACATGATGGAATTGTATACTTAAATGCATTTTGTGAGTGCATGTATATATGTTTTTGCATGTAAATAATTATACTAATGGTTGAAATGTTTCTAACTCATGAAGTTGAGAACATTTCGGGAACTATTAAACATTGCAATAAGAAAGTTGCAAGTGAGGGGTCACAGTAATAGTGACTACAGAAAATTTCTTGTTCAGAAAATTGAAGAAATGAACTTACTGTTGTTAATTATGAACATGCATATGCATAGAATGATGAGTCATTCTATTTGGTTAAATTGTTGGTAATTGTGATTGAATTGCTAGGTGCAGGCAATTTTAAGATCATTGCATAAGGTGATGTACATGTTGAATTATGATGTACAAAAAATACTGACAATTTGTTGGTTGTATGTAATATATAATCATTGCAGGAAGAATGGTACTTAGCATGGTTCTTGCTAAAAGCCATAAGGAAAATTGCATTCTATTATTCCAACAACGATGAAAATTTTATGAAATATAATTTCATGTTTTGGGGAAAAGTTGAATTTCCTTTGAACTAAGTTTGAGTTCCTAAATGAATTCTCTTATGTTCTCTCATGACAATTGCATGTGTGTGATGCAGATGAGATGATATTGATTAAAGTTGGAACTCCTGGAGCCACGGTGCTCTAAGACTTCTTGTCTGGCCTGTGTTGGAGCCCCAGAAGGGAAGTTGAGCAGTCGATGAACTATTGGACAGTGAAGGTTCATACTACCTTGGGTTGTACAAGCATGTGGGGAAGAGAGACTGTTGGTTGGAGTGATGTTGAGGTTTGGTACCTTGGCCTAGACTATGCAGATATTGATTGTGGGTCATGGTTATCTTGGGAAGCCATTGCCCTGATGGAATCATAACCATGCTTGGGAGTGGTATGTTGCTAAGAGTTTATCAGTAGTGAGATCTAAGGTTGGTGGAACGTCATGGATCTACAACCAGTTGTTTCTTCAATGAAGTTTAATTGAAGCATCTAATAAGGAACAATGAGCTGATTTATTTCCTGAAGCAACTCTATAGAATAGAGAAATTGACTTCTAATTGCAGTATGAGTATGAGAATTGGTGCTATAAAGTAGAGCACCATATGGATAACAAGATTGCATTAGCTAGTTATTGGATATTTTAAAGAATTTGAATGGTACATGGTATATAATTCACTGAGGACAATGCATAAATAAGGGGAGAGGATTGTAATATCCCTTGGTCGAATCCCAACTGTAAATGTAATAATGTACTTAAGTTGGTGATCTATTTATATCTTTTTGGCATGCATCTTCCATGGCGTAGTGTGTGCAGGTGTTACACAGTAAAATGATGAAATGGGCACATTCCAGGATACCACGCGCAGCAACTTAAGTGTGTGCGATATTGAGGCCAAGGAGCCTTGGTGTATATGTTGTGTTTTATAGGTTGGTGAGCTAGTTATTATAAGCTATAATGCTTATGTTTTGATTAGGCCGGAGAGCCTAGATGTTAAAGGCCATTGCACCTACTTTTGTATATGTCTCATAATTAATATAAAATGCATCATTGCGTGCAAACCAACCATGATAAAAGAGATGGGGAATTAAACTCCACTGGTTAGGGAAAGAGAGGGCTAAAATTTAAGCAAAAGAACTAAGCTAGGGAGCTTAAGCCAAAAATGAATATTATATTAATATTTCTTAAAGTATAAAGTATGGATAATTATTTTATCCTAAGTTCCAAAGTTGGGGACAAGTGGGCTAAAGTAGCTCCCAACATGACAAGTTTCAAGTTGGGGACATGCATAGATATTGTGGGGACTTAGTTCATTTTCCCATATTTTCCATCATTTTAACCATCATTCCTTCCATCACGGAATCATCCATTCATCCATACCATGATCTTTCACTCGCGTAGTAAGATATCCTCCATACTTCCTGTCACTATACTTGAACCTGTATCCATAGCCAAAATTGTTTTTGTCACTGGTTAGTTGGGGAGATGGATTGAAGAAGCGGGTTGTCAGGCCTATGGGATACTGAAGAAGCGGGTTATCAGGCTTGTGGGATATTGAAGAGGCGAGTTTTCAAGCCCATGATCAATTTCTCTCGTGGTAAGACAATTGTTGGAAATTGATTTCCTGAAGGTGTCAAACTGCAGTTATAGGGCTCTAAGACTTCCTGTCTGGCCTATTGTTGAATCCATGGAAGGGAAGTGGGGAAGTCGAAGGACTGTTGAGCAGAGAAGGGGAACACTTCCTAGGGTGGGATAGGCATGTAGGGAATGATAGACTATAGGTTGTTAGTTTGAGTAGGCACCTGTGACGAAGTCTTTCCTGTTTTCCATGAGCCATTAGCCTGGTTAGGAACCCTTTACCCGAGTGGAGTTTGGTCCCAGCTCAGGGGTGACTCACTATTGAGAGTGATGAACAATGTGGTATAAAGATGGGAGGCTCGTGGAAGGTCTAAACACAGTTGGTGATATGCTTACCAAGATAAGTGTCAACTGTGTGATAAATTTACATTTTGCATTATTATTTTTGTGTTTATTTTTATGGATTTATCTCTGTATGATTTATAACTGTGCTTATAGTTATAGGTATTGCCCACATATGCTACATGTATATGTTTATTTTTATTTGAGTATGAATCTATTCATTTACAGTTGTATTTGTATGTTTACGTTTTATATATAATGCTTCTGCAACTATTCTGTGTGTATATATTTTAATTTCATGCAGTTCAAAAAATGTATGTGGCATAGCTCAGTTAGATGCTAGGTTTATTACAATATGTTCCACAAAGAGAATGAAAGAGTTATCTGGCATAGCGTGGCCCATCATGGATGGTCGGGGACGTTACAAAATGGTCCTAGAGCTAAGTGAAGTGTCTGAGTGGGGCATTGTTCGGCCTAGTGGTGGTCAGGGATGTTACACTCCGAATGAAGGAATCATAGTCGACTTTCCCAAAATTTTCCAAGTGATTTTTGATGTGATATTCACCTGTGTTTCTTCATCCAGAACACAGTCTATGTCGAAGTATCCTATTCTTGTTTCTATGCACTCCTTCTCTTTTAAGATCTCTGGTAAACTTATGTCTCTGTGATCATTCAGTGTTTCTTTCAGTTGTAATAACATAGTCTCTTATTCTTTATGGTTCTCTAGAATATCCTTGGTTTCTTGACTTTCTTCATGGTTTTCTTATATCAGGTTCATCTTTTCAACTTTAGCAATCATTCTAGGGAAATCCAAAACCTCATGACCAACAACTTTACAAAAAAGACAAATAGGACCTCTACCAGGGCATTCCTTAGAAACATGTCCCGGTCTTCTGCAACTATAACAAAGTTTCAATCCTCTCTTTCTCTTAAACGATCCCCAACCTTTCTTTTACTGCACACTAGGATCACAGTGATGTACTTGCAACCTGTAAAAATTCTTTCTAGGGTCTTACATCCATTTGTTAGTCCAAAAATTCTTTCTATGCATAGGAATAACATATCTTTCACTAACTCTATCAAATTTATTCAGATCAACTCTTTCTTCTAGTCATGACCTAGTTTTCAAACTAGGACAAAATCTATCAAACATACCTAAGTTCATACTTCCAAAGCAAAAATTTCCAATTATATTACCTTTCTTAGAGAAACAATATTTAAGATCTTACCTATTTTCTTCAAATCGGACTGCCTTCTCTTAGCACAGAGCTTCTCAAGTCAAGTAGATTATTGTGCACTACAGCAGCAGGTCTACGCACAAATCTTTCACTTTTCTTCAATTCCCAGCAATCACAGTTTCAAGTCTCGGCAACAGAACCATTTGTTGTCACCGGGGTAGACCCAGGGTTCAATGCTTCAACAACACACCAACAAAACCCTAACTACTAGCCCTTTTGGAAACACCTACAAAGTATGCATAGTCTCACCCGAGATAGTGTCATGGGGGGTTGCAGGACTCAAGTGTCTACAACCTACCTGGGACACAAATATGTGATCACAATACTTTAACAGAGCACTTAGAAATTAAAATTCATTAGTCTTTATCCCTTATTCACATCACAGGTTAAACCCTTATTACATATCAGTGCAGTAACAACCAAGATCAGGCACCTCTAACCATTCAGCACATAGCATCAGGTCAGATCTAATCATTAATTCATGTATAAAGAACTAAGCATCAATAGATCTACCTAGTACACCAAGATTATTACACTAAGCAATTAGCTACATAAACAACATTAACATCTTAGTACAAAACACATCGACATGGGATATACGTGGTTCACCCCAGTGTGGGGATACATCCACCAATATTCTTCTCTTCTTATTAGTCTCTTCCAATATTCTTACATGCACCAAGCCAGGACTCCAACTCTACATAGGACAGTATATTTGCATGCACCTCTCCAGATCCTCCTTCCCCGGGTTGTATCAAGGCATAAAGCCTTACACAGTCTGTCTGCACCAAGCACTTACAAAGTGCTTGCACTTAGCTCTTCAAGCCTTAACACATCTTATTTCACATAGCTAATATTAGCACTAATCCATCGACCCTTATTATATCACCTAGATGTTTATTTATACATTACAAAAGAGTCCTAAGCATGGGTAAGCCCATGGTTCGACATCCCATTCTCGTTACATAAACCCTAAAACCCAAAAATCCCGCAAAAAGGGTGAGATCTTCGACCAGCCTGTTGAAGTACCAAAAATGTTAAAACATGACCAAGGTTCTCTCAAAACTTGGTCAAGGGCCAAAAATCATAGGTTTGACATGCTTCTTTTCCCATCCCCCCTCTCACTCTGAAATCATCTGGTTATATAGATTCATAGGAGCTTAACCACTTAGGGTAAATTAAGGCCTTGGTTGAGAAAATAATGGATCTTCGTAAGGGATGAGTTATCTTCATAACAAGGTTATTCCCATAATATCATAGAATCCAAGTTAGAACTAATATGGTGACAAATCCAATAAAACAACCCAACAAGATACTAGATTCTTCTCTAAATATTCCCCTAGAATCATGCCCTTTGACCTTATCAAGATGGTCTCTCCCCTAGAAGGGAAGATAGAGTGACTTGTTTTCTCTGCTAACACTAAGTTCGGGGGATGGTCGCCCCCCCAGAGTGAAAATGGGAGCATCCATGGTCAAACAAAGCCAACACTGAGTGAAAAGGCCAAATTGTTAGGCTTTAGAGGCACCTTCTTCTTCTTGATGATCAAGGGGATGTAATGGATCATTCATGCATGGTTTTGAGGTGTAAATACTTTGGAAAAGTGTGACAAATAAGTTATGACACTTAGAATAATGGACCATGGAATTTTTTACACTAAGGACACCAAGCAGACAAAAGTGTGGCACTTGTGACACTTAGAAAAGTGAAGTGTGACACTTATGACACTTAGAAAAGTGTGACAAAATGGTGTATAATAGATGAGAACTGAAAGAAAACAAGTTTTATATAACCCATTCAATTAACGACATAAAGATGCAAAGGATAATGAAGACAAACACTCATGAAAAATCCTCAGAGCAGGAGCAACAGAAATGGGGTTGTGGTAGAGGCGAGAGTCCTAATCATCTAGAAAAGTGAGATTTTTAAATGAAAAAGAAAGGTATCACAACCAATAAATGAATTCTTACTCAAAATAAGGAAAGGAAAATGAGTGATAATGTCAAATTCTCAAGAAATAAAATTTAGAAACAAACTAGGATTTTTCGGGCTAAAAGACTAGGAAATCTTCAAGCACATAAGTAAATTGAAAAACGTATGAGAAAGAAAACAACCAAAAACTCTTAATAATAGAGAATATCAATATCATTCAACCATTTGGAGCTAATCATAGATAATCAAGAGAGAACCTACGACAGTTAAAGGGAAAACTGAGAAAAATCTATGAAAAAAGCAGTAAGCAGGGCTAAAAAACTGAGTTGCTACAGGAGGACGCTCCCCATGAAAGGAAAAAAGGGCGATCAAGGGGTGATGGTTGCTCCCTAATGGTCTAGAAAGAGGCATATGGGACACTCTCTAATAGTTATACAGGGAGTGACCAAGGGGTAATGGACACTCTGGAGAATTCCTATACGCTCAAATTTGACAAAACTTCTCAAAACATGTCATGATTTTAATGAGCAAAAGGGTGCCAAAGAAAAAGATGCAAAGTGTAGAAAACTTCAAAGGATTCAAAGGGATAGAAACCTAATAATAAATATATGGTTATCCATAATGGAGTATCTAATTTACTGTGGTGATAATTCCCCCCTTGCAGACAGGTTGAGTTCTTGTCACTTGGGTTTCCTACAAGTGAGACAACCTCTAAAAACTGGACACTAACATCTTCCTAACAGATCATTGTATTTTCTTGCAGGATAGTTGAGAAAGAAGGATAGAGGTGTGTGCACCTGGTTTCTTACGTTTTTCCTCACCACTCCATCGGTTGATATCCAATCCAAGCATCTTCCCTTATGAATTCTAACCTGGAAGAATAGAGAAACCTTCTCCTACTACTATCTATGATTAGGTAATAGAAACCCTACCTATTGATAACTTAGATAAATTAATCCAATAGAAAAGAAATGAATAAGAAAGTATAAGAGAAATATTCCAAGTTCTTATATCAAAGTGCAATCCTCCAAGCTTCTTTATTCAACCCTTAAACATGGATCCAACTCAGGTTCTTCACAAAGGTTTGGCATGCTTCTTTTCCCATTCCCCCTCTCACTCTGAAATGGTCGGGTTATATAGATCCATAGGAGCTTAACCACTTAGGATAAATTAAGGTCTTAGTTGAGAAATGAATGGATATTGGTAAGGGATTATTTATATTCATAACAAGGTTATTCCCATCATAGAATATAAGCCAATTTCAAACTAATTTGGTGAAAAACCAAGAAAACAACCCAAGAAGATATTGGATTATTCTTGAAATCTTCCCCTAAAATCGTGCACTTTGATATTATCAGGATGGTCTCTCCACTAGAAGGGTAGAAAAAGAGAATTGGTCTCTCCCCTAACACTGTGTCAAGGGAATGGTTTCTCCCCCACAGTGAAAATGGGAGCGACCATGGTCAAACATAGCTAGGAATGAGTGAGAAAGGCCAAATTGTGAGGGTTTAAAGGTGTCTTCTTCTTACTGATTCTCAAGGGGATGTAATGGATCATTCATGCATGGCATTGACGTGTAAATAATTAGGAAAAGTGTGTCAAATAATGTACAACACTTAGCAAAATCGAGCATGGAATTTGTGACACTAACAACATAGAGCATAGTGAAGTGTGACACTTGTGACACTTAGAAAAGTGAAGTGCGACACTTATGAAACTTAGAAAGATATGAAAAAATGGTGTATAAAGAATTATAACTAAAAGAAAACAATTTTGAGATAACATGTTCAATCAAGAACTCAAAGATGTAAAGGAGCATGAAGACAAACACTCATGAAAAATCCTCAAAGCATGAGCAACAAAAACACAATTTTGGTAGACGAGAGAATCCTAATCATCCAGAAAAGTGATATGTTTCAATGAAGAAGAAAGGGATCACAACCAATCAACCAATGTGAACTCAAAACAAGTAAACTTAAATGAGTGATAATGCCAATTTCTCAAGCAAGCAATGTCAAAAACAAACTAGAAGTTCTTGGGCTAAAAGACTAGGCAATCTTTGAGCACACAAGCAAACTGAAAAGAGGATGAGAAAGAAAACAACCAAAATCTCTTAATAAAATAGAATATCAATATCATCCAACCATTTGGAACTAATCATAGATACTCAAGAGAAAACCTCCAACATTCACAAGGAAAATTGAGCAAAATATGAGAAAAAAGCAGAAAACATGGCTAAAACCTGAGCTGCTATAGGAGGGCACTCCCCATGAAAGGAAAAAAGGGTGACCAAGGGGTTATGGTCGCTCCCTAATGGTATAGCAAGAGGATTCTCTATGGCAGTTACACAACGAGCGACCAAGGGGTAATGGACGCTCTAGAGAAGTCCTATAGGCTCCAATTTCACAAAACCTATTAGAAAAAGTCAATCTTTTGATGAGTAGAAGGGTTCCAAAGAAAAAGAATAAAAAAGTAGAAAAATTCAAAAGATTCAAAGGGATAGAAACCTAAGAAGAACTAGATGGTTCTCCCCATTGGATTCATCGATTTACTTTGGTGAGAATTCTCCCTCTATGAATAGGTTGAGTTCCCCTCACTTGGGTTTACTAAAAGTGAGACAATCTCTAACAAATGGACATTAACATCCTCCTAACAAAACAATGTATTTTTTTGCAGGAGAGTTGAGAGATAAGCATAAAATCTATGTTTACCTTGCAGGTCTAGCAATTGAGCTCCAATCTAAGTAGCTCCCCTTACGAATTCTAACCTACAAGAACAGAGAAACCTTCTCCTACTACTATCTATGCTTAGGTAATAGAAACCCTACCTATCAAAAACTTTAATAAAGTAATCAAATAGACAAGAAAGGAATACAAAAGTATAATAGAAAAAGGCCAAGTTCTTATATTAAATGAAAAGCATGAAGCTTACAACCTGATGATGTTGCAATCCTCCAAGCTTCTTTTTTCAGCCCTTGAACATGGATCCAACTCAGCTTCTTCACAAAGGTTTGTATATCTTTCACAATATCATAGGTTTGGCATGCTTCTTTTCACATCCCCCCTCTCACTCTGAAATGGCATGGTTATATAGATCCATAGGAGCATAAAAACTTAGGATAAATTAGGGACTTGGTTGAGAAAAAAAATGCTCTTGGTAATGGATGAGTTATCTTCATAAAAAATCTATTCTCATCATATAATAGAATCCAAGTTTGAACTAATATGGTGACAAAACCAAGAAAACAACCTAAGAAAATACTAGGTCCTTCTTGAAATATTCCCCTAGAATCATGCACTTTGACCTTATCAGGATGCTTGCTCCCCTAGAAGGGCATACAGGGTGACTTGGTCACTCCCCTAACACTGTCTCAAGGGGATGGTTTCTCCCCTAGAGTGAAAATGGGAGCGACCATTGTCAAACACAGCCAAGACTGAGTGAAAAAGGCCAAATTGTAAGGGTTTAAAGGTGTCTTCTTATTATTGATTATCAAGGGGATGTAATGGATCATTCATGCATGGTGTTGAGGTCTAAATACTTAGGAGAAGTGTGAAAAATAAGGTACAACACTTAGCAGAATGGACCATGGAATTTGCAACACTAACGACACCAAGCAGAGAGAGGTGTGGCACTTAGAAAAGCGAAGTGCAACACTTACGACACTTAGAAAAGTGTGAAAAAATGGTGTATAATAGATGATAACTGAAATAAAACAAGTGTAAGATGACATGTTCAATCAAGGACTCAAATATGAAAATGATAATGAAGACAAACACTCATGAAAAATCCTCATAGCATGAGCAACAAAAACGAGGTTGTCGTAGACGAGAGAGTCATAATCATCCAAAAAAGAGATATGTTTCAATGAAGACGAAATGTATCACAACCAATAAAAAAAATGAAAAATGAAAAGAATGAAAGGAAAATGAGTGATAATGTCAAGTTCTCAAGCAATCAAAGTTAGAAACAAACTAGGAGTTTCTGGGCTAAAAGACTAGACAATCTTCAAGCACGCAAGAACACAGAAAAGAGAATGAGAAAGAAAATAACAAAAATAAATTAATAAAATAGAAGATCAATATCATACAACCATTTGGAATTGATCACAAAGAATCAGTAGAGAACCAACAAAAGTCACAGGAAATACTGAGTAAAATCTGAGAAAAAGGAAAAAGAAAGGGCTAAACAATTGATTTTCCACAGGAGGATGCCCCCCCTGGAAGGTAGACAGGGAAACCAAGGGGTAATGGTCACACCCTAATAGTCTAGAAAGAGGCATTCAGGACACTTTGTCATATTTATATAGACGGAGACAAGGGGGTAATGGAAGCTCTAGAGAAGTCATGTAGGCTGAAATTTGACAAAACTTCTTAGAAAAAGTCTGGGTTTTCGTGAGCAGAAGGGTGCAAAAGCAAACGAAGAAAAGTGTAGAAAAATTGAAAGGACTCAAAGGGATGGAAACCTAAGAATAAATAGATGGTTCTCCCCAATGGAGTGCCCAATTTACTGTGTCTATAATTCTCCCCCTACGGACAGGTTGAGTTCCCCTCACTTGGGTTTCCTACAAGTGAGACGACCTTTAACAAATGGACACTAACATGCTCCTAATAAACCATTCTATTTTCTATCAGGATGGTTGAGAGAGAAGGATAAGAGGTGTGTGTACATGTTTTCTAACGTTTGTCCTTATCACTCCAGTAGTTGATCTCCCATCCAAGAAGCTCCCCTTGTTAATTATAACCTACAAGAACATTGAAACCCTCTCAACAAAGTTATCCACTTAATGAGAACTGAGACCTCAAAACGAGAACTCTAGCCCTTAAAACCCATATTTTTGCATAAAAAACATGAAAATCAACCCCCAAATGAAAAAGCGGTGCTACCGAAAGAACCATTTTTTTTAAACGAGGTCAAAATTACAACATTTTTTAAACATGGCCTTCGAAACTTAGACAATATCTAAGAAAAACCTTAAAATCGACACCTAAATGAAAAAGTGATGCTATGTAAAACAAAATGGTTTTTCCTAAATGTGAAAAATCATAGCTCTTTACAACCTAATTGAAATTGTGGAATTGACAACAAAACCCTACATAAATAAACAACCTGAAATTGGACCCCAAATGGTCACTTGAAAATTTATTTACAATTTTTTTTGAAAATTTACATAAAAAACTAAATAAATAGAAAGGACAAAATCTTCGCAAATAATTTTTTTTTAAATGACCAAAAAATAACTAAAAAGAAACAAAATAAATAAATGAAATTTTCCTCCAAAAACAATGATTTAAAAAAAAATTGTATATCTTGTGTACAAAAGAGTCATTAAAAACCCTTTAAAAAGTAAACAAATAATAATAATAATAATAATAATACTTGAAAAAGGCGAAAAAATAACAAAATTCAAAACAAATGTTTAAAATAAAAAAGTATTCAAATAATATTAAAAAATCTTAAACTAAAACTTTAAAATTAAAATAAAAGACAAAAAATTCAAAATGTATATATTTTAAAAACAATATTTTTTTTTTGTTTGTTATTTTGTGCGGGACCTGTTGGCTACGCGATTAACCTGTGGCTTGAGAAACTGCGACTCAGGGGCATCTAAGCCGTCAAAATCACCTGGGGATCGCACCTGGTGTGAGCCACACCAACCCTTAACATGGTTGGATTTTTTGTCGCCGCAGGTTTCGAACCGGTGACTTTAACATCATGGAGTGGCTTAACAACACACTCTGTCACCGACTGTCCTACACCTCGGGGACATTTTAAAAACAATATTTAAATGAAAGCAAAACAATTTTAATTAAATCAATAACAAACTAATAAAAAGAAAATTTTAAAATCAATTTTAAAATAAACTTCTAAGCAAATTTAAAAAATATTAGAAAACCAAAATTTAAAAAAATAAAATAAAAACAATTTTACAATACAAAATCTATCAATTTTAATTGAAACGAAAGTAAAAAAAAAAAATTTAAAACGCAAATATAAGCAAATTTAATAACATTTAAAACTAAAAATAAAATACAATTTTGCAATTGAAATAACCTAAAATTTTAATTAACATTAAAACCAGAATAATATATATATATATATATATATATATATATATATATATATATATATATATATATATATATATATATATATATATATATATATATATATATATATATATTACAAACCTATTATTAGTTGGGTGTCATGGGGGACGATGCCCGACATCGCCCCCCATGGCACCCACGATGCCCAACCAGCCTGTGCGGGTTGGTTGGGCGTTGTGGGTACCATGGGGGGTGATGTCAAGCATCGCCCCAGCCCCCAAGGGATAAGACTTGGCCCCGTGGAACCAGGGCTTAGCCCGTGGGGGATGGAGAGATGCCCGACATCACCACCCATGGCCTCCCATCACCGATGCATATTGGTTTTTAGTTTGTTTGTTTTTTTATAAAATTTTACATATTTTTAAGTTTTTTAATAAAAAAATTAATTTTTTTTTTTTAACTTGTATTAAATTTTGCAGTTTAGGTGTTTTAATTTGGTTTTTTTAATATATATTTTTAATTATTTTTTTGTTTCTTAAACATTTCTAAAGTTTTTGGGCCATAAACTTGTTTTTTTACCCTTTTTTTTCTTGTTTTAGCTTAGTTTATATATTTGTTTTATTTTTTGGTTTTTTTTTCTCTTTCATTTTTTAAGTTTTTCTTTAATTTTTTTATTATCTAAATTTGCTTTTTTATTTTTTATTTTTATTTTTTTTCAATTCTTTTATTTTTCTTAGTTTTTTCTTAATTTTTAATTTATCAAAAAAATAAATGAATTATATCTTTTTGCTAAATATTAAAAAATAGTGGACGTTAATCATCATCATCATCATCATCATTAAAAAATAGTGTTATTTAACTACAATTTTTTTTCTATGTATTGAAGTAAAGGTAAACAATGTGTTAAAAATGGTGTTTTCCACTATATTTTAAAAGTATGGAACAATAAATTAATTAAGGAGACACAATTATATGAAAACTTGTAACTTTGAAAAAAGTAAATGGTAAAAAATATATTTAAGATTGAAAGAAGCATGGAAAAATGACTAAAAACACCGTTGAATAAAAAAAAAATTAGAAAAGTTTGAAAATAGATGAAAAATAAACATTTTAAAAAAAATGTGGAAATATTGTGGATTGAAAAATTAAAATTATTGAAAAACCACCTAAAACGGGAGAGGGGGTTCTACCAGTAGCACCATTTTTAAAATCGGGGTAAAAAATCAGACCCCCAAAAAAATGAGAATTTTGTAGACTTCTCATTAAGTTGGTAACTATGTTTCTCCTACTACTATCTATGCCTAGGTAATAGCAACCCTACCTATTGATAACTTAGAAAAAGTAATCAAATAGAAAAGAAATGAATAACAAAGTATAAGAGAAATAGCACAAGTTCTTATATTAAATCAAAAGCATGAAGCTTACAACCTGATGATGTTGCCATCCTCTAACCTTCTTTCTTCAGCCCTTAAACATGGATCCAACTCAGATTCTTCATAAAATTTTCGCTCTCTTTCACAAGATCATAGGTTTGGCATGCTTCTTTTCCCATCCCCCCTCTCACTTTGAAATGGACTGGTTATATAGATTCATAGGAACTTAACCACTTAAGATAATGTCACATACCCACTACAGCAAAAATAAAATTTTCGTCTTTTCTTCTAGGGACAGAGTCCCCGAATTCCTACAAGGGGCTAGTGTAGGATTTCTCTTCCCTTATCCACCTCCATGTGATCGTTGGTTATGACCATAGGCCAAGCCAAGAGGCACCTTTCGCATTTCGTGACTCAGTGATGCAAGAGAGTCAAGTCTTTCGACTCTTCAAACCCCAAAACCCGAAATCTTACCTTCGATGAGATCGACGGCTACGAATCTCCCCCTGATCTGACGGTCCTGGCCATATCAGGATTTCGGTAATCGAGAGTTTGAAATGAAGCGACCCAAACCATTGGTCACTCCATTCCCTGAACTTTCGATACGCGATTTCTTGTATGAGATCCAAGGATCCTCAATGATTTGGATCCAATGGTCTAGATCCTTTTGGAGTTTCATGAACCGGGAGTTCACAATGTAGCGACTCCAAATCTCTTATCACTCCAATCCCCAAATTATGATATGGGAATTCATGTATGAGATCAACAACCCTCGTTGATCTGGATCCGACGGTCACTATCCCTCTTGAGCTTAAGGGCGTTGAAAGACACTGAGTCTTAATCGTGCGTTGGGGTTTCGTATACCGAGATTTCAGGACTTGCGAAGATGAGGAGTCTTGCCTTCTGGTTTCCTAGATGCTGAAACATCGAAACTTATTCACACTAAACCGGCTCATCCATAGAGTGCATCGCGGTCTCGTATACTAGGCTTTCGCGACTTGGGAAGATGAGGGGTCTTTCCCTCTGACCACTCCAAGTTGCGAGTCAGTGAAATGCTACCCAACTGCCACGTGTCCTATGCCGATGGACAGTTTTGAATACTTTGGAACTTTTAGGACTTCGTTGAGTCCACTCTCCTTCCTATGCAAGGGTTAAGATCGACGGTCAATAGAGCTCTGATAGATCCTTGGATCTACGGTCCTGGATCCCATCACTACTTGTGAAGGATGAAGGGGTCAAGGTATTAACGCCTTCATTCCTTCCTCCAATTTAACATTCGTGACAGACCTCAGATCCTCTGAAGGATCTCGTCTATTCATCTAGCAAACGAAAGGGGTACTCTCTTTTGGTATTTGAAACACGCTATCCTTCCTGAGCTTCGTCAACTATGAAGGACTTGAGAGATTTTCTCTCTTTCTCCTGGACTTGACTCTTAGAAGAGTCTTTAGCACAACTATTGCGCTCCTTCATCAAGGGGTTCTGGAGTTCTATTTGATCTCAGAGAGCCTATGCATATCTGCACTACCTATCATGAGCTTAACAAACTTCATCCTCCAAGGACTCTAAACAATTAGGAGGGTTGGCATGCATACATGAAACTGTGTCCGGGGTCGACGAACACAGAATTCGTGACTCTGGCTTATGCCTCCACAGGACACAATCATTTACGAGTATAAAATCATCTCCTAACCATATAATTTCTTACTGGCCTAGTTATACAATCAAGCAGAAATAAGGGAGATACAGTATATCCATTAAGAAATATGCACAATTCCTGAAACATACACAGTATAACCAATTCATACACAGTTATGGCTAAATTACATAGGGTAGGAAATCGCTTATCTATTACAGGTTGTCACCAACCACCTGAATGTGGGTGTTCATCCTTCCACCTGACCATAGGCTCAGAGGCATTCATTCTTAACACTCTGGCCACCCCCGTGCCAAGCCATGATATCACCAGAGATTTCTCAGAGTTCGCGAGGGTTCTTCCTCTGTTTCTGCTTTTGTTTGGGTCTTGTTCTCTGTAACTCAGATCTTTCTCTCTCATTTATGGCCTCGGTGACGTTTCTCATATGCTCCTTGGCATCAAGCTCATGGCCTTTAGTTCGTGACTCGCTAGAGAGCTCCGCGCATCTCCCTTGTGAGCTTACGCTCTTTTGTTTTGTCTAGTGTCTCCTCTCCCGTGTCTATCCCTCTTACCTTGGAAGGTTTACTGACCTATCATGTTCCTTATATCAGAAGGAAGCTCAGGTCTGCAGGTCCTTGTGGTACTTCGGGATGACAACCCATGTTTCCATTCATGGGGGTGGTTGATAATTCAACCACCGGTCCTTTCTTCATTAACTAATTTCTCTCCTCGGGATCTAAAGGAGGTTGCCATCCTCATCAATCAAATTTGGGGTTATTTTTCATAATGAACCCTCTCTTATAGTTTTCACATTCTTCCTCTAGTGATATCATGGCCAATACTTTCAAGGATTCACCCCCACAATTAGGGGGAAACAGGGTGTTACAATTCCCTCCCCCTTAAAGGAACATCGTCCTCGGTGTTCTTTCTCAAAAACACTTGTCATTCCTTTCTCATTCAGCGACTTTAGAAGTCTTGACCTTCATTCTCGGTCAGGTCCTCTTTCAGGATCTTAGTCTTTGTCATCTACCTTCAATAATTCTTGGACAACAAGCACATTAATCACAATTTTGTGCAAAAACACCTTACTATTGTTCAAAATTCAAAAGGAAATTTTCATAATCTTAGCACAATACTTATCTATGCAGTTTGTGGATCCATATCCACATGGTAGTTTTGTTATCCATGCTCATCGCTTTCCTTGATGTACCCATTGGGTGCATGATTCCAATTCAATAGTTCACAAGAGCTATCATGATTTCATCTTCCTTTCCAACATTTTTTTTTTCCGCATGGGAAACTACCCACTGTGTGCATGATTCCAATAGTTTACAAGAATTATTAAGGTCTCCTCTTCCTTGCGGTCACTCACCCTCCAGGCCTAGGCTCAGACATCCCCTTCATTGTTATACAGTCCCTCAGGTGATCCATCTTTCCCTACCAAGGTTTTCTCGTACAGGAAAATTTTAGAGACTCTATTGAGTCTTACAATTGAGGCATCCCTTAGACTTGCTCTGTCGAGGTGTACCTCCGACTTGTGTTACCTCAACACAATAATTTTCAGGCGATCATGGCTTTTCACGGGGTTTTCATGGCTCAGCAGTAGCCTTTTTTCATCATCTTCAGCTTTGACAGCCTTCATATGTTCCTTCTGGACAGATCTTTTCTCCTCACCTGTGTCACAAGTATACAACATTCATGAGACATCATTGTAAATTCCAACTTTCAGAATTTTTATTGCAAATCTGTCACCCACAAATTTTTCCAATCTCTTCTTTTGTTTTCAGATATGTTCTGTACGGAACCAGATTCACAATTATGGGACTTTCCTTCCCATAACATTTTAGCTCAACAGGAAATCGGTCTTCCTTATGGGCTTACAGCATTGCCATATCCAAGACTCTTTTGCTTCCTGCACTTTCAACTTCAATCGGCCAAACAACTTGTTAGCTTTTCCATGCATATAAATTTTATTGCACCTTTACAACATCGTCACAACAATTTCAGAATTGTGCATACTTAACAATTAAATTACTTTCTCAAAGAGGAAATACCATTCCTTGCAGTTTGTCTCAATAGGTAGTCGGTCTTCCTTATGGACTTACAACATTGCCATATCCAAGACCCTTTCCTCCCTGCAATTTCATTCCTCAGCTAATCAAATTGTTACTTCTCATGCACATACATTTTTATCGCACCTTTTCAACTTCATCACAAAAATTTCAAAATTGTGCATACTAACAATCAAATTCACTTTCTCAAAAGGAAATACCATTCCTTCTAGTTTGGCTCAGCCAGCAATCGGTCTTTCCTATGGGCTTACCTCACTGCCATATCCATGACCCTTTGCTTCCTGCGATTCATTCTTTCCACAGCCAAACAAACTGTTAGTCTCATCTCATCATACCAAAATTTTCAAAACGTAATTCAACATTTCAAAAGGGTTTTAAAAATTGTGCCAATATCCATGGCCACATTCATACCCAATGCATTCTTCCATTGTTTTTCAAGTTTGTCACACTTTATGACCGGTTCTTGGCCATGGGGTGTTGGAATTTAACCAACCTTTTCCTCATATGGTTTATTCATTTTCTTTCATTCTTATAGTACGACCATACTACCTGCTATAGGCCAATCATGATCCCAAATCAATACACATGAACTCAAAATTTCCACATGAATGCCTTTACACATTCCTTGATTGTCAATTCATTCATGACATATCAATTCATGAATTCTCCCAATGGTTACAAACAGTGTTAATACCAGAGGTTCATACCTCCATTATTCAGGTCCTCCTTCCCGAATCATACCTTACTTGGGTATCCAAGGCATACAACTGCCTTTCAAAGTTCATGCATAACACTAAGACAATAAAATATTTTAGAAGGGGTTCTTACCAAATCCCTTCATAACTTGTGCCACATAGGCACGAATATCTTTATATCGGTTCTTGGTTGCTAGCACTCTCTTTCTTATCTCTACCTCATCAACAGTTCTTTAGCGGGATTTTCACAGTCCTGTCAACAATATTTTGACCGTAGCCTCCCCATGGTCACCCTCTTCTTGAGGTTGTTCATTATTGGCAACTGTCTTTCTCAACAGTTCCAATCTTATTTCTTTCTACACATGACATACACCATAGGCACATTAGTCTTCATGTAAATTAAAATGAAAGTACCATAGCATTTAAATTAATAAAATATTTTCAGACATGTCCCAGCATATCCGTATATACTTCATCACACTATCCTTAATTTTTTCATTAATGCAACACAACAGTTCTCAATCGTTTTCACAATATTACAACCATCATCACTATGGTGTCAAAACATTTCCGTTCATCTATGTACTAGCTTTATCATCCCATAGAAAACATAATGCACGGTAAGGAAATAATTTAGGGCTCTCCTCTTCTTCAAATTCTTTCTACATCACCTGAGACTTTTCATCCCAGTCGAGTTATCTCTAAGGCCTCACTGTCTCTTCTCTACTTTTGCAATTCTACTCCCTATCARGTTCTTCCTGCTCTTTTCCTTGAGCCACCTTGGTTAGGCCTCACCCTAACCCTTTTTGGGATACCGCAACATTCTTTAATAGAAACTCTTTGCTCATAATGAATCATGAACATGCGCATCCTACACACTTCCATTCRGTTATCAGAATGGTCAATATTCAGTTGTTAGTCTTCTATTAATTACATGATTCTTTCAAAATGTAATCTAGGATTCTTATATATGGACAGGCCTTGCAGCCCATTGTCCAACCTTCAACAATTATTCGGGTTGTGACTCTTTTCCTCTGACAGAGTCCTTATACAGTTCCTCCACCGGGAACTCCTTCGGTATGCAACTTCCTTGTTGCATATCCATCACTATATGTGATGGCCTCAAGCTCGAATTAGCTTCAACTTGTTAGTAAGCATTATTTAAGGGAAATAGACATACCTTTCTGGTATGTATTCCAAATTATGCATCAGCACATGTTCTAGGTTTTTGCTAACTTACATCCACAATGTACTTAGCTATACTCATAATCATAAGTCTGTGTGCAGTTGCCATAGGTATATTTTACAGCCCACATGCATATTTACTATTAAGATCAATCAATTCATATTCATTCACAATCCTTCTCATGTGATGCTCAAAGGCGTATCATTTTTCTCTTATTATGACAAGAGAGAATCTTTTCTCATTTACCCTTTCATCTAATTATATTGGTACTCCCTCGGGAAATGGAATACATTCCCCTCAGGATATTATTTGGAACAGAACTTTCATGAATCCCCAGAATGGAGTTAGCTATGCCTCCATAGTATTCATTTAATCTAGACAAGAGAAATACTTGCTTCACGTTTCACTCATCATACATATACTTATACTCTTACATCATACATGTGCATTACTTGCACATTTAATATCATTCATACCTTACCGGTATTAATATCAGGCTTCCTATTATGAAGATTCACAATGCATTAAACTCATGTGCTCAAGTACAATTAAACACAGCTAAGTATTCATCATACTAGTTCACGCCTTCTCCTCACGTGACCACCGGCGATGACCACGATCTGAACTAAAAGGCGCTTCGCATTTCACGATTTCGAGATTCCTGTTGTGTTAAGGTCCTAACCCGCACATAGGTAGATCAATGTATTCGGATGTAATAAAGTTCAATATTAATAATACCTTTCAATAAAATAGAATAAGGCGGATGTAAGAAGACCTAATAGAAGCTTCTGCTTCTAGAAGGATCTTCCTCTAGATGCTTCTCTTAATAGACATATTTAGTATAAATAAGGGTCGAGGGTATGAAAAACCCTAGCTTGGATATTATTGTAACAGATTGTTGCTCGACTGGAGGTTGCCCCCTTGAAGAGGCCTGTGAACATTGCTATCTGATTCAAAGTGCTATTTCGTATATCATTTCTATGTATTGTGAAGATTATGCTGGATATTTTACTGTTATTCTGTCATTTCTAGCATTTCATTTATGTTCTGCATATTTTATATATCTGGTATCTTGCAAGTGGTATCAGATCACTTTCCTTGGCAAAAATTGTGGGTATTTTTTT
>ML779281.1:666007-687948 GCA_009831015.1 Picea engelmannii
TGTTGCTATTTCGTATATCATTTATGTGTATTGTGAAGATTATGCTAGATATTTTACTGTTATTCTGTCATTTCTAGCATTTCATTTATGTTCTGCATATTTTATATATCTGGTATCTTGCATGTTGCAAGGAACTCTGGTTCCTCAATCCCTGAAATCTGAAAACATGAAAGACCGAGGCTAAGGTTTTCTCGGCTCTTTTATTCACATGACCCTTCACTCGGAACCTAGGGTCAACTCCTAGACATGCATTAGGATCTCGTGTTTCGTCGAATCCGCGGACAATGCTCCACCGTTTCCCAAACTTCTGATCCATGAGGGTGTGGCAACCTGGATCCCATGGTCCAGATCTCTTTTTCAATCAACGATCTTGATCAAATCCCAGCTTTCCACCTTTCGATATTTTAGCGGAATCTTCACCTCCTAACTCTCGATTTTGAATCCCCAAAATGTGTATGCATCAGATCAATGATCCACCACCTATATCGATCCAACAGCTCAGGTTGGATGTCGATATTTCATGACATGTGAGTTCTCAAAACTCTTCCCATTGACTTCTAAAACTTCAACTCCCAAATATTTGATTACAGTGGATCTATGGTTCAGGTCATCCACTAACCAACGACCCTGATTGAATCGATGATTTACCTTGCGCGACTTTGGGAAAGTCTTCACTTCTATTTTCGCAATAGCTGAAACTTCAAAGCTCCAGATCAATAACTCTCGTTGATTCCAATATAACGGATACTATTCCTTCTGAGTTTGTGAGTGATGAGGGGTTATCATCCTTATCTTCTCCGTTGATCTACTAGATCTAACGGTTCACGGAATTTCAGTATTCCTCCCTCCGAGAATTCCATTGTCCGTTCATATTTTCAATGAATTCCATCCATGAACTTGGCATCAACTCTTCTAGAATCAACCTCTGTGTTCAACCTCTGGAGCTTTCAAACTTTAACACAATCTTGTTTCTATATGCACTCCTTGTGCTCTATATGCACACTCAGCATACGAAATTTCCCCGCTATCTCTTCTAAGCTTTTAAGTTACTTACAGGACTAATGTCATAGTCATAACTCATACGGATGTTACCCTCTCTTTATGGGAACAACCAACAAGGGTCACTCTTGGGAATTAGCAACAGTCCCAAAGGACTCCTCTTAATCTTGTTTAAACAGATTATCCTTGTTGTCGATTCTAACCATTATAGGTCAGATAATATGACCCTACATATTTTCATCAGTCCTCTCAATTGTGAGGAGTTATATTCTCAAGATTTAGTCTTTTAATAATACAGTAATTATAAATTTCTAAGGATCGTACCAGTCCTTACCAGATTTCCTAAATCATGAAGGAGTTCTTCATGAGGATCTTAATTCTTACCTAACCACCCATCTCAATTGCAAGAGACTCTACCTGCTTTAGTAGGTAGCCATCGTCACACTATAACAGAACAACTCAGTTCATGTCCCTTTTCTGGCTCATGTAGCTTCAAAGCACAATTTATTCCACCTTTTTTATTCACACTCAGGTCTTATCAGTAATATTGATCAGTGCATCCCTACTCCTATAAGAGTAGTTACCATTTTAACAAAGGGGTTAAAGAAATTCCTCTACTGAAATTCAACAAGAATTCCCAAAATCATAGGTTCAATTCTGCAGTCCTTCTCCTTAAAGAGTAATGCAGATAACGATATCTCTTTTTGCAACTCATGCATGAGCCCAAGTAGGCCAAGTGTTGTAACCATGCTCTGATACCAATTTGTCACATACCCACTACAGCAAAAATAATTTTTTTGTCTTTTCTTTGAGGGACAGAATCCCTGAATTCCTACGGGGGGCTAGTGTAGGCTAGCTCTTCCCTTATCCACCTCCATGTGATCGCTGGTTATGACCACAGGCCAAGCCAAGAGGTTCCTTTCACATTTCACGACTCAGTGATGCAAGAGAGTCAAGTCTTTCGACTCTTCAAACCCTGAAACCTGAAATCTTACCTTCGATGAGATCGATGGCTGCGAATCTCCCCCTGATCCGACGGTCCTGGCCGTATCAGGATTTCGGTAACCAAGAGTTTGAAATGCGGCAACCCAAACCACTAGTCACTCCATTCCCCAAACTTTCGATACACGAGTTCTTGTGCGATATCCAATGATCCTCAATGATTTGGATCCAAGAGTCTAGATCCTTTCAGAGTTTCATGAACCGAGAGTTCAAGATGCAGCGACTCCAAATCTCTTGTCACTCCAATCCCTGAATTTCGATATGGGAATTCATGTATGAGATCAATGACCCTCGTTGAACTGGATCTGACAGTCACTATACCTCCTGAGCTTAAGGGTTTTGAAAGACACTCAGTCTTAATCACGTGTCGGGATTTCGTATACCAGGATTTCGCGACTTGTGAAGATGAGGGGTCTTGCCCTCTGATTTCCCAGATGTAAAAAAGTTGAAACTTATTCACACTAAACTGGCTCATCCATAGAGTGCATCAGGGTTTTGTATGCCATGATTTTGCGACTTGCAAAGACGAGGGGTCCTGCCCTCTAACCACTCCAAGTTGTGAGTCAACGAAATGCTACCCAACTGCCACATGTCCTATGCCGATGGATGGTTTTGAATACTTCGGGACTTTCAAGACTTCGTCAAGTCCACTCTCCTGCCTATGCAAGGGTTAAGATCGACGGTCAATAGAGCTATGACAGATCCTTGGATCTACGATCCTGGATCCCATCCCTACTTGCGAAGGTTGAAGGGGTCAAGGTATTAATGCCTTCGTTCCTTCCTCCAATTTAACGGTTGTGATAGACCTTATATCCTCCGAAGGATCTCATCCATTCATCTAGAAAATGAAAGGGGTAATCTCTTTCGGTATTTGAAACTCGCTATCCTTCCTGAGCTTCATCAGCTATGAAGGACTTGAGAGCTTTGCGCTCTTTCTCCTGGACTTGACTCTTAGAAGAGTCTTCAGCACAACTATTGTGCTCCTTCATCAAGGGGTTCTGGGGTTCTATTTGATCACAAAGAGCCTGTGCATATCTGCACTACCTATCATGATCTTAACAAACTTCATCCTCCAAGGAATCTAAACAATTAGGATGGTTGGCATGCGTACATGAAACTGTGTCCGGGATCGACGAACACACAGTTCGTGACTCTGGCTTATGCCTCCACAAGACACAAGCATTTACGAGTATAAAATCATCTCCTAACCATATAATTTCTCACTGGCCTAGTTATACAATCAAGCAGAAATAAGGGAGATACAGTATATCCATTAAGAAATATGCACAATTCCTGAAACATACATAGTCTAACCAATTCATACACAGTTACGGCTAAATTACACAGGGTAGGAAATCGCTTATCTATTACAGGTTGTCGCCAACCAACTGAATGTGGGTTTTCATCCTTCCACCTGACCATAGGCTCAGAGGCATTCATTCTTATCACTCTGTCCACCCCCGTGCATAGCCATGATATCACCAAGGAGTTCTCACATTTCTCGAGGGTTCTTCCTCTGTTTCCACTTCTATTTGGGTCATGTTCTTTGTAACTCAGAGCTTTCTCTCTGGGTTATGGACTCGATGAGGTTTCTCAGATGCTCCTCGGCATCAAGCTCATCGCCTTCAGTTCGTGACTCACTGGAGAGCTCCACGCATCTCCCTTGCGAGCTTACGCTCTCTTTTTTTGTCTAGTGTATCCTCTCTCGTGTGTATCCCTCTTACCTTGGAAGGTTTGCCGACCTATCCTGTTCCTTATATCAGAAGGAATCTTAGGTCTGTAGGTCCCTATGGTACTTCGAGATGACAGTCCATGTTTCCATTCATGGGGGTGGTTGATAATTCAACCATTGGTACTTTATTCATTAACTGATTTCTCTCCTTGGGATCCGAAGGAGGTTGTCATCCTCATCAAGGGAAATTTTGGGTTATTTGTCATAATGAACCCTCTCTTATATTTTTCAAATTCTTCCTCTAGTGATATCATGGCCAGTACTTTCAAGGATTCACCCCCACAGTCAGTTATTTGGCAACTCAGTCAATAATACATTTACATTGTCCTCATGCCTTAGCATGGTAATTCCTATTTTTTGATTAATTACGAATTGGGGGAAACAGGGTGTTACAGATAAATTAGGGACTTGGTTGAGAAAATAATCGATCTTGGTAAGGTATGATGTATCTTCATAACAAGGTTATTCCCATCATAGAATGGAATCCAAGTTCGAACTAATCTAGTAAAAAAACCAATAAAACAACCCAAGAAGATCCTAGATTCTTCTCAAAATATTCCCTAGAATCATGCACTTTAAACTTATCAAGATGATCACCCCCTTAGAAGGGAATATAGAGTGGCATGGTTGCTCCCCTAACACTGTTTCAAGGGGATGGTTGCTCTCCTAGAGTGAAAATGGGATCAATCATAGTCAAACAGAGCTAGGACTGAGTCAAAAAGGCCAAATTGTCAGGGTTTAAAGGTGTCTTATTCTTCTTGATTCTAAAAGGGATTTAATGGATCATTCATGTATGGTGTTTAGGTGGAAATACTTAGAAAACATGTGACAAATAAGGTATGACACTCAGTGGAATGCACCATGGAATTTGCGACACTAACAACACTGAGCATTGTGAAGTGCGACACTTGCGACACTTAGAAAAGAGAATTCTGACACTTACGACACTTAGAAAAGTGTGAAAAAATGGTGTATAAAATATGATAACTAAAATAAAACAAGTGTGATATAACATTTTCAATCAAGGACTCAAATATGCAAAGGAGAATGAAGACAAGCACTCATGAAAAAACCTTAGAGCATGAGCAACAAAAACGGGGTTGTGGTAGAATAGAGAGTCCTAATCATCTAGAAAAGATAGATGTTTCAATGAAGACAAAAGGGCTCAAAACCAACCAAATAATGAAAAATCAAAATAAGGAAAGTAAAATGAGTGATAATGTCAATTTCTTAAGCAAGTAAAGTCAGAAACAAACTATGAGTTCTTGGGCTAAAAGACTAGGCAATCTTCGAGCACATAAGCAAACTGAAAAGAGGATCAAAAAGAAAACAACCAAAATATCTTAATAAAAGAGAATGTCAATTTCATCCAACCATTTGGAACTGATTACAGAGACTCAAGAGAAAACCTCCAACAGTCAAAAGAAAAACTAAGCAAAATATGAGAAAAAAACAGAAAACAGGCTAAAAAACTGAGTTGCTACAGGAGGACACTCCCCGTGAAAGGAATACAGGGTGACCAAGGAGTGATGGTCGCTCCCTAATGGTCTATAAATACAAGTCCAGGTTATTATGTGGCAGTTACACATCGAAATACCAAGGTCTAATTGACGTTCTAGAGAAGTCCTATAGGCTCAAATTTGACAAAACCTCTCAAAAAAAGTCAAGGTTTTGCTGAGCAGAAGGGTGCCAAAGAAAAAGAAGAAAATTGTAGAAACAATCAAAGGATTCAAAGGGATAGAAACCTAATAATAACTAGATGGTTCTCCCCAGTGGATTAATCAATTTAATTTTGTGAGAATTCTACCCCTGTGGATAGGTTGAGTTCCCCACAATTGGGTTTCCTACAAGTGAGATGGCCTCTAACAAATAGACACTAACATCCTCCTGACAAAACATTGTACTTTTTTGCAGGAGGGTCGAGAGAGAAGGATAAAATGTGTTTGTACCTAGTTTATGGTGTTTTTCCTCACGGCTCCAATAGTTGAGCTCCAATCCATGCATGTCCCCTTGCAAAGTCTAACATGCAAGAACAGAGAAACCTTATCCTAATAGTATCTATGCTTACGTAATAGAAACCCTACCTATTGATAACTTAGAAAAAGTAATAAAATAGACAAGAAATGAATAATAAAGTATAAGATAAATAGGCCAAGTTCTTATATTAAATTAAAAGCATGAAGCTTACAACATGTTGATGTTGCAATCCTGCAAGCGTTTTTCTTCATCCCTTGAACATGGACCCAAATCAGCTTCTTAACAAATTTTTGGCTCTCTTTCACAAGATCATAGTTTTGGCATGCTTCTTTTCACATCCCCCCTCTCACTCTAAAATGGAAATAATTAGGAAAATTTTGACAAATACGGTATGACACTTAGCGGAATGGACCATGGAATTTGTGACACTAATGACACTAAGATGAGTGAAGTGCAACACTTGTGACACATAGAAAAGTGAAGTGAAAAAGTTGTGACACTTAGAGAAGTGTGACAAAATGGTGTATAATGGATGAGAACTAAAAGAAAACATGTTTGATATAACTTTTTCAATCACAAAATCAAAGAGCATGGGCAACAAAAATAGGGTTTTGGTAGATGAGAGAGTCCTAATAATCCATAAAAGTGAGATATTTCAATGAATATGAAAGGGATCACAACCAATAAACCAATGAAAACTAGAAAGAAGGAAAGGAAAATGAGTGATAATGCCAAGTTCTCAAGCAAGCAAAGTCAGAAACAAACTAGGAGTTTCTAGGCTAAAAGACTAGGAAATATTCAAGCACACAAGAAAATTGAAAAGAGGATGAGAAAGAAAAAAACTAAAATCTATTAATAAAGTATAATATCAATCTCTTCCAAACATTTGGAACTAATCACAGAGACTCAAGAGAGAACCTCTAATAGTCATAGGGACAACTGAGCAAAATCTGAGAAAAAGCAGAAAACATTGTTAAAAAACTGAGTTGTTACAGGAGGACGCTCCCCCCGAAAGGTAGACATGGTGACCAAGGGGTGATGGTTGCCCCCTAATGGTCTATAAAGATAAATCTATTATTCTTTGTGGTAGTTATATAGGGGGAAAACATGGGGTAATGGACACTCTCGAGAATTCCTATAGGATCAAATTTAACAAAACGTTTTAGAAAACGTCAGGGTTTTGATGAGCAGAAGGGTGCCAAACAAAAATAATCAAAGTGTAGACAAATTAAAATGATTCAAATGGATATGATAATAATAATAACTATATATTTCTCCCCATTGGATTCACCAATTTACTGTGGTGACAATTCCTCCCCTATGGACAGGTTGAGTTCCCCTCACTTGGGTTTCCTACAAGTGAGACTTTCTCTAACAAATGGACACTAACATCCTCCTTGAAAACCATTTTATTTTCTTATAATATGGTCAAGAGAGAAGGATAAGAGGTGTGTGTACCTAGTTTATGATGTTTTTCCTCATCACTCTGGCAGTTGAGGTCCAATCCAAGCAGCTCCCCTTGCAGAGTCTAATCTGCAAGAAAAGAGAAACCTTCTCCTACTACTATCTATTCTTAGGTAATAGAAACCCTACCTATTCCAAAATTAGACACAATAATCAAATAGACAATAAATGAATAAGAAAGTATAAGGAAAATAGGCTAAGTTATTATATTAAATGAAAATCATGAAGCTTACAACTTGAAGATGTTTCAATCCTTGAAGCTTCTTTCTTCATCCCTTGAACATGGATCCAACTTAGCTTCTTCACAAAATTTTGGCTCTCTTTCATAAGATCATGCATTTGGAAAGCTTATTTTCCCATCCCCCCTCTCACTCTGAAATATCTGGGTTATATAGATTCATAAGAGCCTAACCACTAAGGATAAATTAGGGACTTGGTTGAGAAAATAATGGATCTTTTTAAGGGATGATTTATCTTCATAACAAGGTTATTCACATCATAGCAGAGAATCCAAGTTTGAACTAATCTAGTGAAAAAACCAAGAAGACAACCCAAGAATATCCTGGATTCTTCTCAAAATATTCCCTTAGAATCATGCACATTGACCTTATCAGGATGGTTGTTGCCCTATAAGGGAAGACAGAGTGGACTAGTCTCTCCCCTAACACTGTGTCAAGGGGATGGTCACTCACCCAGAGTGAAAATGGGAGCGATGTTTCAGGAAAAATCGGTAAGTGAGGACACAAACTAATCTCCCTAGTTTCACCTCGAAACTAGAACAAAACAAACAGTACATTGAACTTTCCTTAGATTTCAGATATCAAATAAGAAGAGGATCCAAAACATACATTTCAAATGATGTATAATTGACCTCGCCAATGTGATCCCAGCTCTGGCATAAGTCTTATGGAGAAGTATCTACAAAGAAACACAATCCAACAAAGACAAGAATAAAAAATTCTATTCGATATGAAACTATGTACGTGATCAAGGAATCATACAATATGGACAAATAATGTTCATATAGGAAAGAAAAAATAAATATGTATTGAAGAATGTGGAAGAAAGATACAACCAGATGCCTTGATGTTTTCAGGCTCCTTCCAACAGTTCCTTGTTTCCCACACACTTCTCCTCCAACAAGTTCTAATACTGTAAGTTTGAAGATACTAACAATCTATCTTGACAACAGAAATAAGAAGCCTATCATAATCCCTTCTCAAGTTTTATTCTCCAAGCTGACAAAAAAAGCTTAACTCCAAGCTAGCTAACTTTCCACTTCAGAACTCCCCCCTTTTATACGCTGAAAAATATAGGGTGAAAAGTTTAGGATGATCCCATGAGATCAGGGATGCGACTCAGATCCAAACCGATCGGAGGCCAAATCACCCTTGAAGCTTTTGTTCTAGAAGCATCAAGAAGATTCTCTTTTCCTTCGTACGGGAAATCGTTGCACCCTTAACAATGAGAAAACTGCGACGATGTCACAAGCCACTATGGTGCAACCTGCATTGATCCTAGATTGTCACACCCTTAACATTGAGAAAGGTGTGACGATCCTTCTTTACAAGGTTTTTCACAAAAGAAAAGACAATTTCTTCTCTCTAGGAAAGTTCATCTTCATTCTTCTTCAGGGATTAAGGAAATTGATCCTTCTAAAGACAAAAGATAGGTTTACATCATTAACATTCATAGGGGTCACAAAAATAATGTGTAACAGTAAGCCCCCCAAAGTATGAATTTAGAACAAAGTGATAGTTGAAATACTTTGTCGAGTGTGTGTTGGGAACAAGGAACACACATCAGTCAGAAACCTACCAACAAACAAGGAAATACAGTAAAATAATGTCTCATCACTGAGGTAGGAATTCTCATTCTCGGAATACAAATGACTCAAAGCATAAATGTCGACATGAAAATATCCATGTCAAGTAAGATAGATCGTGACCACCAAACATACACTATGGATCCATGCCAATATTACTCAAATCTGAACATAGCCACCAAAAATGCATTATGGATCTATGTGTTAAAGACTCAAATTTAAACATAGCCACGAGACATAAATTGTGGATCTATGCAATAGTACAATATGAATATACTCCAACATAACCTGAATCTGTTAGAAAAGATTCAGGGTCTTCATCTCCATCACTCTATAGTACAAATCTAACCATGTGAATACATGTGTTGAAGTCAAACATGGTAGAAACCACTTAATTATCGGTCATTAGTGTATACCATTAACAAGTGTGAGGGAAATAACCATTAATGTCAATGAGTCCCAAGGTACACTAGTACAATGCAACAGGTGTGAATTTATGAACTAAACTCGATTACTAGGCAGAATCTACCAATCAGGGGTCAATAATGAAAACCCACTGTCGAAAGAAAGGAAACCTTCCATTGAGGCATGCAAGTTCCAAGGTACCAATTAATTTCTAGGTCTAATTCCTAGATAATGAGTTGAAGTCGACAGGAAAGGACTTGTCACAGGAGGGCCTTAATGTATCCCCCATCAATGACATGAAACGGGTAAAAATATTTGAAGTAGATTAAAGTAACAAGTAATTCAAGACTAAATCAGGGATGGATGACGCAATAGAAGGCTTAAGGACTGCAAAAATGGATGACGCAATAGAAGGATTTTCGGGTTGAACTTCTCTTTGAACATATTGAGGACACGACAACTGTCTTGGAAACACTGACTCAACAACAAAGATCATAGACCAAATTGTAATCTTATAAAGGATTATGATCAAGAGACAAGCAGATTTTCCAACCTAGACACAAAGTAAGTGAAAGGGTGTCATGTTCAAAAAATGACTCTTCCATAGAATACAAGTTTTGATACATTTTTTCCCAATTTTTCCCCCACCATTTCTAGCGAGTACCTCTTTATTTTTACAGAAGATTAAGGAGGATAACATATGCTTGAACTATAAGCTCATATTTTGGATGAGTCCCTCGGATTATGCTTAACAAACCCTAGGAAGGAGTGGTTTGGTCCCATATGGACCTTTCAATTTTTGTTTTACAAGTCCAAAGAAAGTAAACTCATTGGTTTTTCATATTTAGAGAGTCTAAAAAACACTTAAAGGAAACTCCAAAATGTCATTTTTCATAAAGTAGTCCGATGAGACTGAAAAAGAGATAAACTACCACTCAACAGATGTTTTCTTCAAATACTTTAACGAGCATGAAAAGAACAAGATCGCTCGACAATATTTTCATGTTTAGAGAGTCTGAAAAGAGATTAAAGGGAACTTTAGGGGTTTCCTTTTTCGTATAACCTTTACGAGTCCAAAAAAGTGATAAAAGTTTACTCAGTTACATTCTCATTGATTTACTAGCACGAGAAAGAACAAAGACTAAGCTCGGGATTGTTTTCATTTTTACGCAAGATTAAAACAAAATAAAACTATTCTTGGGATAGATTTTATTTTTTACACAAGCTTAAAACTAAACAAAACTATGTTTGGACCTGGATTCATTTTTACACAAGAGTGAATCAAAGGAAACTATGCTTGAGGTAGGTGGTTTCATTTTTACACAAGCTTGAACCAACGAAAACTATGCTTGCAACTTCCCAACGCATTATCCAGGGATGGTTGGTACTTTTCCCCTGGCATAGGAAGCTAGTGGCTTAACTTCAGCATGAAGTCAAGATGCTGGAAGCATTTCCCCCCAAGATTCGTCTCATCCATTGGCACAAAAAGATGAAATGAAGCTTCAAATACTATACGTAACAAAGTACTTGATTCAATCGAAGAGGGGAGAAATCTATTTCATTTTTTAATGAGATTTCCACAGAGATGAAAAACTATGCTTGAGAATCCAGGTTCAATCCCCAGACTTTTGTTTCATTTTTAATGACCTTGACACAGGAGAAGAACTATGCTTGTAACCTTTGTTTCATTTTTTAATGAGGTTTTCACAGAGATGCAAAAAATATCCTTGTAGCTGGTCTCATTTTTTAACAAACTTGAAATCAGAAAACCAGGCTCAAAATTGGTTTCATTTTTTAATGATCTTGAAATAATCTCCCTAACTTCAACAAGAAATTATAACAAAACATGATAGAATACAAACTTCTCCTTATATTTCCATTTTAATGTATACTAGTTTAATGCAGGATAAATGACATACTATTTAAATGTTGTTTGACCCTTTCTATTGTTGTCCTTGCTCCATATCAAGGTCTATGAGATGTTGAACCTATTGAGAAGTACAAACCAACAAAGAGAGAGAAACTATATATATATTCCAATGGAACCTATGCATAATATCAAGGAGTTATGCAATAGAAATGGAGACACTTTTATAGGAAAGAAATGTATTATTGTATTATATTGATGAAAATGGAGAATACAACCTATGCCTTTGATGTTTCAAGGTCCCCTCCGATGGCCCTTTTACTCCACACACACACCTTTTCTCCAATGATTTTGATGAAGAGTATACACAACCTGACTTGGAAAGCTAATGCAAAGCTATCACAAGCACAATATTTAGCAAAATTCTTCATATGTAAGCCACCCTAACTCTTCCCATGAGATATCCCTCCTTATATAGAGTGAAGAGGGATGGATGAAGAGATTATGATGATCCCACTAAATCAGAGAAGTGAATGATATCTAAATTGATCAGAGGCCACCTCATCCTTTCAAAGATTCCATTATAGAACCTTCGAGAAATTATTCTTTTTCCTTTGTTTAAGCATCGTCGTACCCTCAACACTGAGCAACTTACAGCAACGTCATAGGCCATTGTGGTGCAACATGTGAAGTTTTGGAATCTTCACACCCTTAACACTGGGAAAGGTACGACGATCCTTCTTGATAGGGTTTTTCAATAAGGAAAAGATGATTCCACCTCACATGGAAAGTCTTATTTCTTCAATAGCCTTCAGGGAATAGGGAAAATGATCTTTCTTATAATAGGAGATACACATATCATAAGTGGTCATGGGGGTGATGAAAATAATGTGTAACAAGTGATCATGGTCAAACAGAGCTGGGACTAAGTGAAAAAGGCCAAATTCTTAGGGTTTAAATGTGTCTTCTTCTTCTTGATTATCAAGGGAATGAAATGGATCATTCATGCATGGTGTTGAGGTTGCAATACTTAGGAAAAGTTTGAAAAATAAGGTACGACACTTAGAGGAATGGACTATGGAATTTGTAACACTGAAAACACTAAAAAGAGTGAAGTGCGACACTTTCAACACTTGAAAAGTGAAGTGAGACGCTTAGCAAAGTGTGACAAAATGGCGTATAAAAAAATACCGGAAGCAATGATAGCATGTGATTTTGGTTTCTCTACACTCTCCTTCAATTGTGTTGAATTCCAAGATCGACCTTCCACATTATTTTGACCTTGCAGTTACGCAATAAATAGGAAAAGTTGGGGGAAGCCATAAACACTGACTTGAAACATTGTAGTTGCATTGGTTGGAGCCAGATTGAAACCCTTAAAATTAAATGTAGACATGTGTGCATAGACGGATTGACTATAGAGATGCACAACTTGTTTCTTAATGTGAGAGCATTGATAATGTCAAAGGATAATGTTGTAAACAATTTTCACCAAAAACTATTTCTCATGGAATCTACACTGGTGAACAATTTATTGAACATCCTCATGGTTTCATTCGTAAAAAAATATCCAGCTTTCATGTTCTTCTTTATTTCTTCAAAAAAATTCTCAAGAATATTACCACGTAATTTCTTTAGTCAATTCGCGATCAATGAATTGTTTCTTTTCTTATTTTATGTGCATTCTTTTCAAGTAGCATCCATGAGCGATCTTTGCAAGGATTTGTTTCTTTTCTTTTATGTTTTTCATGTGCATAGTTGTGTTCCATCCAGTAACCATCCAGCAACCATATGCAAGCAATATTCAAGTGACAAGTAAGTATACACGAGAAACATTCCATGCAACTCTTCAAGTAGCAATAAACAAGGAATTTGCATATATTCTTCTCTCAATTTGCATATATTCTTATCTCAATTTGTAGATCTTCTTATCTCTCCATATTTTTCAGGTTTGTACTACCCCCATCCATTATTGTTTTCACCCAGTAGAATGAAGGAGGAAATGGTGCCAAATGTTGGAAGGCTCTACTTCCAACTAGCATTCAGGAAAGATAATACATCATGATATCCACACATGATACCATCAATTCAAATTTATTTGGGAGAAAATTCTACCCTCTTTATTCATGCTTTGATAGGTATTGTTGGCCCTTGGTTATGGAAGTTAGCAAAGATCAAGGAAGAAAAGGAAAAATGTGAACTACGCGGAAGACACGGTAACTGTTACTGGGTTGAAGTGAGCAAAAGAGAAGAAAAGACGGAGCAAAGTAAGAGAAAGAAATTTGTTGGACAAGGAGATCGAGGATGACAGATCAGCAAGAAAGAAGGATCTTGGACAACTCAGCAAGAGGAAAAGTCCACCGTTGGATGCTTTGGAGCACCACGCGAGAAGGAAGGAAAGATAGGCTGGCAAAGCCCTAAAAATGCGGGTCAAGTTGACCTAGGGTTTTAGACACCTATGGTTTTGGCATCTAGTGTTTTGACACCTAGGTTTTGGCCTAAGGATGTTAGTGAGTTATTGTAATGTATAAATAGAGGTCTAAAGGACCTGGGATGGGTTGTTGGTGTTATGATTGTTGTTGTTGTATTTATCATTGTGGAATCGAGTGAGTAATATTGTGTGAGAAAGAAGTGTTGAGTATGAGAGCCTTTTGTATTGTAAGATCTTTAGTTGGGTGTGAAGATCAACCCTTCATCTAGGTGTGCAGGGAGGGGAGAGATAGAGAGGAGAAGAAAGAAGATATGCTAGCTGAGAGCGCAGACAAGAATTGTATGCTTCATCTTAATATATTATAAGCATAGTTTTGTGGACGTATCCCTAGAGAGAGGGTGAACCACGTATACCTTCTGTTGTGTGTGATTGATGCTATGTTCTTTTCCCTTTGATATATTTGTATTTCATTACTGTATTAGATCTGATAGATGCACGAAGTATATCTAAGTTGATAAGTGATATGTGCATGATGTATTGTTCTAGTGTTGGATCCACTTGATATTTCCCTTGGTTGTAGAATTCCTTATACTGCAACCCCCCCATAGCTTCCTCAGGTGAGACTGCATCTGCTTCGTAGGTGTTGCTGAAAGGGCCAATATTTAGGGCTTGTTGGTGTGCTCTTGGAGATAAAACCTGGGTTTGCCCCTGTGCCAACAAGTATTTATACCATGATATGGATGGTTGGATCTGTTGTACCTGCTCCAACTAATCACCTATTTAGGCCCATTTATCCATTATACACATCTATTTATCCACTTTAGGTTATATTACATTCATAGGTATGATGACATTTATGAGGCCTAAGAGGCCCCCTCAATATTTAAAGAATGTCCCATGGACATGAATGGACTGGGCGCAAAGGAATATTTGAATATCATACCTTTGGGGTCATATGATTTCCTCATTGGTATGGATTGTTTGGACAAGAATAATGTTGTCCTAGAATATCATAACAAAGTATTTACTTTCTTGGATGAACAAGAAAACTTAAGAACATTTCAGGGTATCCAAGGGAAATAACTATCAGAGAAGTTTCATTCTTGCAGTTAAAGAAAATCTTCGGGAAAGGATGCCAAATATTTGCAACATATATGGAAGAGACACTTAAGGATAAAGTGACAAGCATTGAGGACTATGCAGTATTGAAATATTTTGATGATGTGTTTGGAGAGATACCAGGGTTTCCACCAAAGAGGGATATTGATTTCTCTATTAATTTGATGCCTATAGCAGCCTCAGTATCCAAGACTCCTTATAGGATGAGTACTCTAGAGTTGAAGGAGTTGCAAATGTAGCTTGAAGATATTTTTAAGAAGGGTTACATACGCCCAAGTGTGTCACCATGGGGTGCCCCGGTGTTATTTTTGAAAAATAAGGATGGAGCCTAAGGATTTGCATTGACTTCAAGCAACGGAATAAGGTGAATTTGAAGAACAAGTATCCTTTACCAAGGATAGATGATTTTTTTTATCAACTGAAGGATGCAAATATATTTCCAAAATTGACCTCAGCATAGGATATCACCATGTGATAATTAAAGAACAAGTTATCAGTAATAGATCATTTAGAACAAGGTATGGCCATTATGAGTTTACAATGGTGCCATTTGGGTTGTCAAATGCACCAGTTGTCTTCATGTGTTTAATGAATGGTATTTTCATAAATTACTTGGATATTTTTTTCATTATCTTCCTGGATGACATATTTATTTACTCTAAGTATGAAGAAGAGCATGAGTATCACTTGAGGATGGTGGTACAAGTATTGATGGAGCATCAGTTGTATGCAAAGTTGAGCAAGTCCTCATTCTATCATAGGCAGACACATTATTTTGGCCATATCATTCTATACGAACTGATAGCAGTGGATCCGGAAAATATAAGAGAAATTGAGGGATGGCTAGTACCAAATAATGTCTCAAATGTGAGATCATTCATGGGGCTTGTAAGGTATTATATAATATTTATTGAAGTATTTTCATATGTTTCACACCCAATCACTTCTTTTCAAAAGAAGGGTTTGAGATTTGAATGGACTTATGACTGTGAGATAAGTTTCAGCATTTGAAGAAATTTTTGACAAGTGCACCAATTCTGAGGATTGATGATCCAAATGAAGAAATTTTTGACAAGTGCACCAATTCTGAGGATTGATGATCCAAATGAAGATATTTTTGTGTTCACTAATGCATGCAAGGAAGGGATTGGAGGATTTCTTAGTCAAAATGGGCATGTGATATGCTATGAGTCAAGGAAGTTAAAATAGCGTGAGAGACATTAGTCTACCATGATTTAGAATTTGGAACCATAGTGCATGCCTTGAACATGTGGAGGCACTATCTCATGAGAAAAATATTTGAACTGAGGACAAACAATATTGGTATGAAATATTTGTTTGGAAAACCAACCTTGAATGCCATACAAAGTAAATGGTTGGAATTCCTTAGTGAGTATGACTTTGATATAAAGAATATCAAAGGAAAGGAGAACAAGGTGGTCGATGCACTCAGTAGAAGGGTGCATGAGATGCATGCTACACCCATTAGAATGTATAAATCTAATTTGAAAAACAGAATTTTAGAAGCTGCAAAATTAGATCAACATTATATGGAAACAAAGGAAAAATTACAACAAGGTAAATTGCAATAGAAAATTCAATATTATGAGCTAAGGGAAGATGGAATTCTCATGTATAGTGGTAGAGTATATCTACCTATTTTTTAGGAGTTGAAAAATATGGTGTTGAGGGAGATGCATAATGTGCCTTATGTTGGGCACCCAGGTTACCAAAAAATGATTACAGCTGTCAAGAGCCAAAATGTTTGGCCAGGTATGAAGAAAGAAGTGGTTGGTTATATTTTTAGATGTTCATAATGTCAGAAGGACAAGGTTGAGCATAGACATCCAGCTATTTTGCTATAGCCATTTCCTATTCCCGAGTGGAAATGGGAAGTGGTGAAAATTGACTTTACCACCAAGCTTCCCAGAACAACGAAGCAACATGATTCCATCATGGTGGTGGTGGATAAGCTCACTAAAGTTGCTCATTTTTTTCTAGTGAACATAAATCACAAGGAAGCTAACATTGCATATATTTATATGAGCTAAATTGTCATGCTACATGGTGTGCCTAAGGAAATTGTTTCTGACAGAGATCCCAAGTTCCAATCAAAATTTTGGAAGGATTATTTAAAGGATTTGGGACAAATGTGAATTTTATCGTATCTTATCATCCAGAATCAAATGGGAAAATAGACAGGGTCAATCAGGTAATTGAGGATATGTTGAGGATGTATGTGATGGATAAACCATCAAAATGGGAGGATTACCTACACTTGGTTGAGTTTTCTTATAATAAGGGATATCAGGCATCTTTGAATATGATCCCATTTGAGGCATTATATGGTTGAAAGTGCAATATGATAGTGAGCTCGAACAACCCAGTAGATAGAGCATTGCTTGGACCAGAGTTTCTCTGGGAAATGGAAGAAAAGATGGTGAAGATAAAGAAAAATTTAAAGTTTTCTCCAAATAGGAAGAAAAACTATAAAGATAAAGGTAGAACTCATAAAGAGTTTAAAGTGGGTGACCATGTGTTCTTAAAAGTGAAGGCCAAGTGAAGTTTCCTGAAGTTGGGAATTTTTCAAAGATAACAGTGAGATATTATGGACCCTTTGAAATCCTGGAGAGGATTGGTCCTATTTCATACATGATTGCACTACCTACATCCATGCACATTCATAATTTATTCCATGTGCCTTTTCTTTAAAAGTATGTGCATGATACTAATCATGTAATTGATTGGAATGTGATCCAAGTGGAGCAAGAAGGAGACTTTCGAGTTCAATAAGTGTGCATATTGGATCAAAAAGTCAAGTTGCTCTAGAATTGAGAAGTAGGGTTGGAAAAGGTCCAATGGACCTATTACAGTCCTGAAGATGCAACTTGGGAGAATAAATTTTCCATGCGGGAGGAGTACTTGGATCTTTTTGAATATTTTTGAATATTTTTGGATTGTACATGTGTATATAATGCACCGAGGATAGTACATAAATAAGGGGGAGGGTATGTAATACCCCTAGGCTGAACCCAAATTTTAAATGTACATATAGGCTGGTGAGGCAGGATATTTTGGGACATATATATATATATATATATATATATATATATATATATATATATTGAGGCTAGAGTTCCTGTGTGATTATTAGGTTGGAGATCCTAGATGCTAAAAAGACTAGTGGACCTATTAGTGTAATATGCAATCACACCTGGATTATTAATAAAAGTACATCGTTGTTGCAGACCAACCAGAAAACAAGTGTATGGGTGACTAGAACTCCAATATAAGGGAAAGGGGAAATAAGAGTCTAGGAAGAGGGGATACGACAACGAGGCTTAAGCCGAAGGGAATATTATATTAATATTTCCTAAAGTCTAATTTATATAATATTTTATCCTAAGTTCCTAGGGATGGGGAACGTATCACCAAGTGAGGGAAAGTGAGGAAAAGGTAGTTCCCAACATGACAAGTGTCAAGTTGGGAAAATGCATACATAAACTTGGGAAATAATGTATTTTCCATCATTCTTAACATTATTCACTCATCACTCTCATCCCAACTCACATACACTGTACCATCCATCAGCCATACTTGTACTTGGCAATCTTTGGAGATGATTGTAACCAGTAAACCTGGGTAATTTGAGCTGAAGAAGCAGGTTGTCAAGCATGTGTGCCTTCTGAAGAAGTGGGTTGTCAGGAATGTGAGAATTCTCTCTAGGTGAGAGAATTGATGGGAATTGTTTCCATGTATGTTAGGCTATGTTATAGATCTCAGAGACATCATGTCTAGCCTATTGTTGAATCCCTGGAAGGGAAGTGGGACGATCGAAGGACTGTAGAGCGGAGAAGGGGTACACTTCCTAGGGTGGGATAGGTTGTGGGGATTGAACGGATGTAGGCTAGAAAATGTTTTTAGACTTGGAACCTTTTCCTGGGCATAATTATTTTGTTTGATATAGCTTATCCTAGCTTAGGATTCATTTTCCCTGGTGGATTTTTAACCCCAGTGTGGGGGTGACCTACTGCTGAGATTTTATGAGAAGTAGAGTCTATGGATGGGAGGAAAGTATAAGGTCTACATGCATTTGGTGATTTATAGAAAAGATAAGTGGATTCTATGTGTTTTTATAATTATTGTGTAAAAATGTGTGTATTTGTGTAATGTGTTTTTCCTGTATAATTATGCATGTGTATATTTGTTGTTAGTTTGCATAATTATGTTCCTATGAATATCATAATCATTAATTAAATTGGTATCTGAGACTCATAATTTGGTGTGGCATGGACCAGCTTGGGGATGGGGATGCTACACCATCTATGTTTTATATTGGATCTCCATGAATGATCCAACAATCCAAATCTCATCTATATCTCCCAATCACAAAAGGAGTAGCCACATCACCATCATCTTGGTTACCATGTGTTATATCACATGAGATAGTGGAAGCACCTACAATCTCTTTTTCTTTCAAGGCTTCCTCTTTAACATATGTCTTCTTCAAATCATCAAGGGATTCATATTCAAATTTAGAAAATTGAAAATAAACATAACCTACCAAACCCTTCTCTTGGATGGAGTATGCAATTGATGCTTTAATTTCTTCCTCGTGCAAGGGTACATTATCATAACAATGTGATTCTTTTATAGAAAAAAGAAGAACATCATATTTAATGAAATATTCAAAACAAATATCATCATCATAATATTATTCATGAGGTACTTCCACAAGGTATTCAATAACTTCATGTTTCTAATATTCAATATACTTTTCTTCTTGAGGTGCAACAAGGTATTTAAGAGCTTGATCATCCAACTACAAATATATAAATTCAAAATCCAATAATTCATGTGATAAATCCTCTTATTAAATAATGCAAGGTTTATTTTCAAAGGGATCCTAATATTTCACATGTGTTTCATGAGAAAGGAAAGGAGAGGAAATATGATGCAGTTCCCCACCTTAGCAGGGTATGTTGACCTCCCAAACACTGGATCTTCTCAATCTTCGAGCTGGAACAACTATTTGATCCCTTGCTAGAATCCTCATGAAATATCTACAGGTCCTATGTATAAATAAGCTCACGTGAACAAGCACTAGGCATGAGCTTTCTTCACGTGATCACTAGTTGTGACCGCAGGCCTAACCCAAAAGGCACTCCATGGTCTCGGACCTTGAGTGATTTCACTTGAGCCAACCCCGACCTTGAGATTTTTTATTTCTCGATCAGCCATTTATCTAGGCATTAACTCTCCCTTAGCTAAGTCCTTTCTTCACGTGATCGCTGGTGGTGACCACGCGCTTGAGTGAAAAGCACATCGTGATTTCATGTTTCGCAACTCTGGGAGTCTCCTTACCTCCATTCTCCCGATATCTGAGATAATTATGGTGCTAGATCGATGGTCTAGATCTTTCCTTTGATCAACGGTTGTGATCAAGTCAGGATTTCACGTTTCGTGATTTTGGGTGTCTCCTTACCTTCGTTCTCCCAATATCTAAGATCACGATGGTGCTAGATTGACAGTCCAGATATTTCCTTTGATCAATGGCTGTGATCAAGTTGGGATTTCATGTTTCACAATTTTGGGAGTCTCCTTACCTCTGTTCTCTCGATATCTGATATCACGATGGAGCTAGATCGACAATCTAGATCTTTCCTTTGATCAATGACTGTGATTCCTTTGATCAATGACTGTGATCAAGTCGATATTTCACCTTTTGTGATTTTGGGAGTCTCCTTACTTCCATTCTCCCGATATCCGAGATCGCAATGGCGCTAGATCGAAGGTCTAGATATTTTTGGATCCAATGGATCAAATCAAGTTGGGATTTCACCTTTCTCTCCTTTGACTCTTATGGAGTCCCTTCGACAATTAGTTGAACTTTGAATCTGTGCACTCTTTGCAGCAGATTCTTATGCAAGACTTGGTTCTTGCAGGTGACTGTGCACTCCTTGCAGTAGTCTCAAAGGGAAAGTTTCATGCTATCTCTTCTGAGCTTCGGAATCGAAACAAACTCTGTCAACGCACTCCTTGTGTTCGATGTGCACACCTTGAAATCATTCAACAGAAGAGAAACAATTGAAACTTACACTAACATTCACTGTTTCATCCACTCATAATGGAATTAATTCATTTATGAAAAATCAATAACAGAGAATTGTAAACAGTTACAGTATTATGCATTTAAGTCAATTTTGTTGGAAGATTGGTTGTTGTCATTGATGTCAACCCTAGTCATGGGTTTTGGACCGCAAGATTGATAAAGGGATTTGGACATGAAGGACAATGCACATGCATATACAACACCCAATAATGGATAGTATACATCATGTTGTTTCTGGTGGTATGTGGCACATCACATGGATCCTTATGGTTGAGGAGAAATGAATTTTTGAATATGACAAAGTGAATTGAAGAAGGAAGTACATGTAGGCCCTGAAGATAATTAAAGAAAAGAATTACAAAATAAGAAAGTGTCAGGTTGGCCCTAATGTTAAAAGGAAGTGACATAAATGGTATAAATAAACATAATTATGCATTCATTTGATACAAGTCGAATTTCAAAGGAAATAAGAAGTAAAATAAGGTCGTATTTCAAGGGAGGATGAAGTCTTTTGGTGATGTGTTCTAACATATGTTATTTTCAGGTCATCTTACCATTTTTGCTATAACTTTTTTTCTAGAACGATTCAAATTGTGAAATCTCTATGGTATTTAGAAGACATATCAAGGTACCTCTGGTAATAATTTCAGATCTTGAGTTGCTATAATTATGGAGATACACTCGGTGGAAGATAGGGTTTGTGACCAGTCCTGAAGCTAGTCATTAAACAGGTGTTTCAAGTAAAACAGTCATAACTTCTTCATACAGAATCCAAATGAAGTGGGACCAATTCCATTGGAAAGAGTGAAAACTTTAGTTTCTTTTATGTGAGTTTCAAAATCAGATGTTAAATATTGAGCATGGAGCATGTTGTACAAGTTGGGTCTTTTGAATAGACCAGAATTGAATAAAGTCTACCATTCTTTCTATAACCTCTTTTTGGGGAGGATTCAAGGAGTGAAAATTGGAGGAGTTTCAGAGAATACATTGAGTAATATTATCTACAGG
>ML779281.1:698553-712514 GCA_009831015.1 Picea engelmannii
TTCTAAGGTATGTTATTTTTAGGTCATATTACCATTTCTTCTATAACTATTTTTATAGAAAGATTCAGATGGTGAAATCGATATGGTATTGAGAAGACATATCAAGGTACCTCTGGTACAAATTTTAGCTCTTGATTCTCTATAATTATGGAGATACACTCTGTGGAAGATAGGGTTTGTGACCAGTCCTGAAGCTAGTCAATAAACAGGTGTTCTGGGTAAAAAAGTCATAACTTCTTCATACAGAATCCAAATGAAGTGGGAATACTTCCATTGGAAAGAGTACGGACTGTAGTTTCTTGTGTGCTAGTTTTATAATCTAATGTTAAATATTGAGCGTGGGGCATGATGTACAAGTTGGGTCTTCTAAATAGACCAAAATTGAATAAAGTCTACCATTCTTTCTATAACCTATTTTTGGGGAGGATTCAAGGAGTGAAAATTGGAAGAGTTTCAAAGAATACATTGAGTAATATTATCTACAATATCAGAGTACTCCAGGAATTGAAGAATTGCAAAAATTGAAGAAGTCTCAGGAAGCATTATCAGGTTCTATGTGATGATTAGTTGATGGTGATGATTTAATGTCAAGTTTTATTATCTCTCATATATTCTTGGGTGGAAGGAAGGGGAAAGGATGGAGAGTTAAACTCTCTCTTGATATTGGAGGATTGTATCTTCCTCTTAGATTTTTATCCCTCCCTCTACATTTGGAAGCTGCAGCTACCTTTGGAATTCATTACTTCCCTTGAACAATAACTATTGATTATTTCTCATATATTGTGCATGGTGTATTGTGGTGTATTGGTGCAACTCTTATACTATTGTTCATTGCTCATTGGATATAGTTCAATGGTTTATGTATAAGTTGAAAAAGGTTTTAAATTGTACTTGATACTGATTCACCCCCCTCTCAGTATCAACAAATTTTCCTCTGTCATATTCATTCAAAAGTAAATGCCTACAGCTAATATCAAAACAATAACTTAAAACTAAAAAAATTCCTACTAACTCACAGCAGCCTCATTTGGGCGTACAAAACCTCTATTTAACTCAAAGGGTCCTTAGGGTTTCCACTGACTACTCATCTACCTCAAAAACGAAAACCTAACTGCTACCTAAGTTCAGTTGCATTCAAGACTCGGAGTGAAACTCCCAAATCACTCGTGATCATCCGCTCCTAACCATTTGATCTTGTTTTGTTTTTCCAATCAACTCCAAAAGATTCGCAGTAACTCCCAGCATTTGAGATTCTGAAATGATTACCAGGCGCCAAGATGTCCTACCACGCATGCTTCCTGACGATGCTCCTGCATCAAAATATGCTCATGATTTTCATACAAATTTGTCTCTCTATTGAACCATGCATGTGTCTCCTTTTCATGAAGACATTCATATTCCCTACACCAATACAAAGTTTCCAAAACAAGTGAATTGAAGTATCACAATGGCCTAAACTATTGTTCTTTCTAAATAATTCAAATTCCAAACCCTTTCTCAAGATGAATAACAAATTATTTTATTGCTTCAATGAACAAGTATGTTGATTTCATATATTTAGTGTGCATTATCTTCAAGAAAAAAGCAAATTGTGAATCAAATGCACCAATATGAAGCTTTGTAACATACCCTTTTTTTGGTCTCTTTGATAAGGGGATCACCAAATGTAACATACCCAACCACCCATGTACAATGTTGGGGTTATGGGGTACTTCAAATTTCCTTCCATCCATATGAAACTTTCATGCTCTAATACCATAAACCTCTCTATTCTATTTCTTATGAATTAATACATGCAATATGAAAAGCATGATTATGAAAATGTAATTTAATCATTCACAATTACAAATACAAATTATACATGAAACATAATGTCATTTGAATCCATAATATGCATAGCATTAATTCAACATAAATACAATAACTCTAGCACTTTTATTTATATAAATAAGACACCAACTAGTTGCAGACATCATACATTCCACCTAACCATAGGCTCACCATTACACTTAGTCTCTCTACAATGGGAAACCCCCAAGATGAGGCTATAAGTCCATAAGGAATAATGTCTCATATGGCTATATCTAGTCCTCTCACACAACCCAATTCCCAGCAAATAACAGTATATAATATCCTACAACAATTCCAACCCACCATCTCTCTTTCCCCTTCAACTTGCACAACCCAAGCAACAAGATCCCCTTCTCTGCCACATAGTACCTCAATTTATCCCACTTCCATCCAAGGCTCCATCACAAACTAGCCAGGAAATCTCTCAGTTATCAGTTCTAGGAATTCTTAGATGTAATAAAGTTTCTCAATGGCTTTAATTCCACATGCACATGGGAAAAATTCCCACATGATTCTCATAACATACATAAACAACATTATGTTACAATCATGCCAACATAGGCTCTTCCCCAAATCTTCCCATAGAATGATGGACTATTCTCTCCCACATTATGTTATTATGCTCACAACTCACCATGTGGCTTCCTAGGAAGCCCATGTATCTCACTTGGGAAATTTATCCCAAGTTTGATATGGCTTAGTATATCATAAATTCAAAGACTTAGTATTAGAATAAAATATTATTATTTGGACTTTGACCCCCTTTGATCCCCCTAATCCCCCTTTATTTCCTCTATTGTGGAATCATAGGTCCCTGTGTTTTTTTCCTTCTCCATCTATAGTTGTTGATGTATTTTTATGATTAACTTTTAATTACAATATTTACATTTTACATCACTTAGACCTTGATCATTCATCATATACACAAGCATACATATAAAATATAGGGACCAAAACTGGAGTGTTACACTCCCCTCTCCCTAAATTTGTCACCATCCTCAGTGCACATCACCATACATATATACAAAAATTGTTTTTTACATCAAATTTCAAATGGATGTAGGTATTCCTCCTATATTGTATCTTTTATCTCCCATTTTTTTTCTTCATGGTTGTAAGTATAGGTCCACTAGACCTTTACCTACCTTATGAATTTTTTTTTTACTACTATGACATTCTTATCCAGTATATTCATTGGCTACATATAGAAGTCTCCTTCAGTATCCACCTCTATTCAATTACATGGTTAGGATCATGCACATAGTTTTTTAATTATGACACATGAAATACATTATGCACTTTCATGGAAGTAGGCAATGCAACAATGTATGCAACTATTCCTATTCTATCCAATATCTCAAATGGACCACAAAATATTGTTACTATCTTAGTGTAGATTCCCAACTTCAAATAACACTTCTTTGGCTTCACTTTAAAGAATACATGCTTCTTAATCTTAAAATTTCTTAGTCTCCTACCTTTATCTGCATAACTATTTTTATTTTCTTGGGTTTCCTTTAAATTCTATTTAATTTTAACCATTTGTTCTTTCATTTCCTTGAGAAACTATGGCCCAAGTACTACTATGTATGTTGGATTCTTCCATCTCATTGGAGCATTCCATTTTCTACCATATAAAGCTTCAAATAGACTCATTTTTAAATAATCCTGATATCCAATGTTTTAGGCAAATTCAACCAATTATAAGTAATCTTGCCACTTGGAAGGCTTATCCATCACATGCATTCTCATCATGTCTTCAGTCACTTGATTAAATATCTCTATATACCCATCTATTTATGGATGATAGGATATACTAAAATTCAAACTTGTGCCAAATTATTTTAACAATCCATTCTAAAAGTTTGAAGTAAACTTTGGACCTCTATCTATAAAAAATTCCTTAGGTACTCCATGCAACCTAGAAATTTTTTATTTCATACAAATTTCTTATATATTAACTACCTTATGACTCAATTTAACTAGAATAAAGTGAGTAGCCTTCGTTAATTTATCCACCACTACCATTATTAATATTGTTTCATTTTTGTCTTTGGAAACTTAGTGATGAAATAAATGTTTATCGCTTCCCATTTCCACTCTGGAATTGGAAATGATTGTAGAAAACTTGCTATGTGTGTATTCTCAAACTTTATTCTCTTGAATTACATAGACCTCGTTATATAATCAAAAACGACCTTTTTCGTAAATGGCCGAAAGTGTTGGCTTCTTATTGTTTCAAATTTTTTTTCCGGTAACCTGGATGTCTAGTATATGGAACATTATGCATTTCTTTTTATACCAACTTCCTTATCTCATAAGAATTAGGAACATACAATCTATTTTTATGCATGAGAATTCCATATTCTTCCAACTTTTATTCTTTATATTTATGCTATACATTTTCCTATTGTAAGCCTTCTTTTACCTATAGGTAATGCTCATATAAAATAACAACCTCTAAAATTATGTCAATCAAATCTTATTTGCACATGATAGTGGTTGTAGCATGCATTGCATCTACTCTTCTACTAACTGCATCAACCACATTTTTTCTCTTTTCCTTTGATATGTTTAATACCAAAGTCATACTCACTCATAAATTCCAACCATATTGTGTTCATGGAATTTTAAGTTTACTACTCAAAACAATATTTCATACCACTGTGGTTTATTCTCAATTTAAATTTCTTTCCCAGTAAGTAATGTCTTAAACTTTTAAATGCATAAACTATGGTAGCAAGATACAAATTTCGTGTGGAAGAATTCTTCTCATTCTCTTTGAGCTTTATGGACTCATAGAAAATCGCATGTCCATTATGAGTAAGGACTCCACAAAGTTCCTCTTTGCATGCATCTATACACACCATAAAATATTCATTTGGTTCTACAATCTTCAAAATTAGTGCACTAGTAAGTAATTCCTTTAATAGTTGGAAAAATTATTCACACTTCAAGTCCATTCAAATTTAATTTCCTTATTTTGTAAATTTGTATAAATAGGATGAGAAATTTTGCAGAATCCTTCTATGAATTTCATGTAGTATATAGAAATCCCTATGACTGAACTCACCTCTATTATATTCTTTGGTGTTGGTAATCTTCTAATAGCTTCAATCTTCTCTAGATCTATTGTTATCCCTTCTTCTAAAATTATGTGTCCCAAGTAATGGATCTGTCTTTGATAAAAATAACACTTGCTTATCCCAGTATCTAATTGATATTCTCTTAGCATCTGTAGTACCAACCTCAAGTGATATTCGTGCTCTTCCTATGACCTAGAATAAATAAGAATGTCATATAAGAACACAGTGCCAAACTTATCCAAGTAATTTCTAAATATACCATTCATTAAGAAGACAAAGGTAGATAAAGAATTTTTCAATCCAAATGGAACTAGTACAAATTCCTAGTGCCCATACCTGGCTCTAAAAGTAGTATTCTTGATGTATTCATCCTTTATTCTTACCTAAGGGTAGCCAGATCTCAAATTTATATTTGAGAAGATCTTTTCTCCTCTCATCTAATCAAATAAGTCATCAATTCTAGGTAAAGGGTATATGTTCATCATAATGATTTTGTTTAGTTATCTAAAATAAATGCATAGTCTCAAGGTCCCATATTTATTCTTTAGAAACAATATTGGTGATCCCCAAGGTGAGACACTTGGGCATATGTACCCCTTATTTAACAATTCCTCTAACAGCATTTTCAACTCCTTCAATTATAGTGTTCCCATTCTATCTGGAGTCTTTGATATCGATGCAAATATAGGAATTAAATCAATAGAGAAACCTATATATCCTTTTGGTGGTAATCCTAGTATCTCTTCAAACACATTGGTAAATTCTTGCAACAATGTAAAGTCCTCAAGACTAGGGATTTTTAATTTGGTTGGCTCTTCAACATGATCTACATATAATTTGCATCCTTTCCTGAAGCGTGTATTTCTCTTTAAGTTTGAAATATCTCTTATATAAATGGGTCTCAGAATTCCTTTAAATATCCTTTGATTTCCTTCTTCATCAATATAAGTAAAATTTGTGTTGTGGAAATCTATAAAAGCATGATGCACATCCAATCGATCCATTCCAATGAGGAAATCATATGATCTAAGTGGTATGATGTTTATATCTCCAATAGATCTGAAACCATTCATATATAATAGATTTCCTTTAACAATATCATTATTCTTCCTTTTGGTTCTAGTAGCTAGTTGAAAAAAACATGATTTCTCATGCTCAATTATCTTCAAATGAAATATTTCAACCCAATTAGGGGGATTGTAACTATGACTTTCTCGTGAATCAATTAAAATAGCAATAGATTGATTTGCATTCTTACCTTCCACTTCAATCATGTTCAATTTATGGTCTACCTATAGATTTTCCAATTCTACATATATTCTTGGAATGTTCCTACCCACATCTTCCAATGTGGTTGCCTCTTGTATGTTGTGCACTTTCCTCATTCTATATCCCTTATTAGGGAAATATATGTACATATGATCTCTTTTACATCCTCAACATTTAATTGGTTTCCTTTTCCTTTTTCCAAAAGACTCTTCCATCTTAGATTCACTCTCAGTTGGTTGACCTTGTCAATATGCATTAGGATTGTTCCTGACAAAAGGAGGTTTGAATCCTCTCTTCCTTTGATCCACTTTTCCTTATTCTTATTTTTCCAAGACTTTTGGAAAACTAATCTACCCTTGTTATGATCATATAGGTATTTAGCTTTCATGATGGTCTCTTCAAGAGTCTTAGGTTCATAAAATTAGATCTTGTCTTTGTAAAATGATCGAAGTCCACTTAAGAGCATGTGTTTATTCAATTTACATTCTTTAATAAATCTCACATACATCAATAGCTCCAAAAATATCTCATATTCATCCATGCTCATATTTCCCAACTTGATCCCAAAGGACTCTTGCATCTTCTTGTCCTAGTAGCGATTAGAAGGATGCTACTGATGGAAATGCTTCAAGAAATGCTTCAAGAAATAATTTTTTCATTGACATGATTAACCCTCTTTAGTTGATCCCACCACACAAAATCCTTTATTTGTATATGGTATATAGAAATCCTAGCTTCTATATTGTATGATTATTTATACAGCTGAAAATATTTCCTTATCTCTAGCTTCCAAGCTTCAGCATTCTCTCTCATTTTTTTTTCACCATCAAAATTTGGTGGCTTAAAATTTCTAAGCTCTCCTTGAAAATTATCCAGTTAATGTCTTATTCTTTAGTGCCTAATAGGGGACACTTCTAGACTACTCTTTGACTATTCAAATGCATATTACTTTTATCTAAATAAGTGGGTGACTAATGATGTGCTTGATTTATTTTATCATTTCTTGAGTGCCTATATATGTTATAACTATGACTCATTCCATGAGATCTACCTTCTTCCTCGTTCTTTGAATATGATCCATTACTTTTTTGCCTCTATGGTTGATTTGAACTTTGTAGAAATTAAGTGTTCATCTTAGCTTATTTCCCTTGACCTCTTACTAGGCTATCATTATCATCTATGTAAATATACACCTCCATATTCAAACACCCCATGGTTTCTATGATATCTAATGGATTCATTCTTTATTTATGTCCATTAAACTCTATCTCTTCATTCCCCATACTAATTATCATGGATTTGACTTCCTATTCATGATTGTAAGTTCCTTGTGCATATTTTGTGTCTCTTCTTCAATAGTTCTCTTCAATTAATAGTTTACTTGTCCTAGTTGTAAAATTGATTCTACAAGAAGTGTGCATAAATAGGAAATTATTAGAAACATATCATTTCTAGATTCTGAAGCATTTCTTTCAAATTATGGAAATTATGCACATTGTCAGTTTTTCATCAATTAAGGCTACATGTCCTTCTTCTTATCAATTTATAAAGAATCATGAAGCACTAATATAGATTCTAATCCTTAATGTATATTATATTTTGTATCATGTTTCCGATGAATATACTCATTATCCAATCTAAGCTTGAATATAAAACTTATAGCTCACAAAAATCATTATTTTTCCCAAGTTTTGCACTTTTCTCATTGGTGCAATCAAGCTTAGAAGCCAATTTCCTCCACCTGTAGAAGAAAACCCAATAAGAAACAAGAAAAAAATTGTATTTCCTACAAATAATAATCCCAATTATGAGTACACGAAATATTTTATATTGGTAAACTAGTGCTCCTATAAAATTCTACATCAATATAGAATTGTCAACTTTTCCCTTTTTACACTTTCTCTGGAAATTTTTAGCCAAAACTACTATCTCCCAAACGAAGAAAAACTAGGAAATATTCAATGAGATAAATTTGACTAGATTATTGAGGAGATAAATTGTTGGAACATCAAGCACTGATGATTGTTGGCACAGGGGAAGACCCAAGATTCAACACTACAACAACGCACCAAAAAAACCCTAACTACCATCCCTTTCAGAAACACCTGCGAAGCAGATGAAGTCTCACTCGAGGTAGAGGCAGGGGTGGTTGCAGGACTCATATGTCTGCAACCTTAGCTGGGACACAGATCTATGATTCTAACACTTAATAGAGCACTCAGCCATTAACATTCATCAATATTCAGTCTTAGTTACAACACAGTTAAACCCTTATTACAGAGTATCACAGTATTCATTTAGATCTAAGGTATTTAAGCACTAAGCATGTGTACATAAGTTAGATCTAACATCCATCCATGTTATTAAGCACTAAGCATCAACATATCTATCTATCACTCATTTATATTAAAGCACTAAGCAAGTAAACACATAAACACATCAATACATCGCACAAATCATAGCAACACAGCATGTACATGGTTCACCCCCACCCTGGGGCTACATCCACCAACTCTTATCTTCTTTAGTATCTTTGGTTAAGCTTCTTACAGTCACATAGCATCCAATTTCTACTCTGCAGAAGACAGGAGATCTATGTGCACTCCGCTAGATCCTCCTTCTTCTAGCTAGGGTACAGTACAAAACCTTCACACAGTCTCTTACAATTACTTGCACTAGCCTTACAAGCCTCACATAGTATGCACATAGCACTCAAAACTCTTGATCTCATAGATCGAACTCTATCACTTAGCACACTGGCCTACTCGATCTCCCGGTCTCTTTCTTACATCGCCTAGCTACTTATTTATACCTTACAAATCAGGCCTAATCATGGGTAAACCCATGGGCCGACATCCATACCCATTACATAATCTCGAATCCCTAAAAGGGATCAAGATCCCTCGATCTCCGCTTCATCTTGCGCTCCACCTTTGACAACCTGTCGAACTCCCAAACTTAGGTCAAACATCACCAAGAATCCTCAAAACTTGGTTAAGGGAAAACATGCACCCAACACTCACTTGTGACTCATCCCAGGTCACTTTGATCTCACTAGTTCTGCTTCAAAATCCTTGATCTTGGCTCGAGCTACTTCAACTTTTTGTTGTGACACGGCCTCCTATTCAGTGAACTCTTGGATGACTACCTCGTTGACAGGTCCCTCTAGGAGTTGTTCAACTGTAGTGACGACATGTTCTAGTTCCGCTCCTCAACCTTCAACCTCTGTGAACAGTTGGTAAGCCTCATCCTGTACAGGTTGGAGCCTCTGAGTTACTTCCATAAGTCTACTCCAAATAGTGTGTACATGTTGTTGGGAAGTGAGTTTCTCTTGGGATCGCTTCATTCTTTCCACAACACACAGGGGTTTCAACTGTGTCTATATTGTCTCTTCTTGTTGCTTCACTTCCTGTAGATGTGAATCCAGTGCCTTCAATTTTGGATTCTTAGTGAGTCTCTCATACGTCTAGGCACTACGATCACTCAGTTTCTTGCATTCCAGGGAAATGACTTTTATTCTTTCAAATGTGCTTCGAGCAGTTTCTTCTCTTTGATCCCTTACATCCTGCGGGGTGTCAGGTATGGTGTGGAGCTCTAAGTCTGATATTCATTGTTGTAGTTGTTGGATAGCCTCTGTGAGTTTCTCTACTTGATGTGTGACTTGTTCTTCTGCCTGTGGTTCTAATCCTATCATAGGGTGGAGGGCTCTGTTGACTGCTTCTTTCACTTCGAATTATTCTATGAGCAACTGTTCTTTTTCTTGTTTCATCTGTGCTTTCTCTTCTTCAAACTTTGCCTGGAGAGAAACCTTCTCCTATTCTGCAACTCTGTGTTGTTCTATGATTATGCCTTGCACTTACTTCAATGCATGGGTGGCTTGCTCTGTTTCTTCTTGTGCGTGACGAAGGTGACCTTCGACCGCATCAGCTTGTCGGTGGAGTTGGGCTGGCTCTTCTCCCAACTCTGGTTCTCCTGATGGCAGGGGCGCAGTGGACACTGCACGGCTGGGATAAAGGGCCCGTTTTACCCCTCGGAGGTCAACCTTAATTCTATTTTAAATTTCCTCCTTCTTAGTTTCTTGTTTCTCCACTATTTACAGTGAAGTGTCATTTAGGGCTACTATGATGAAGTCAAAATCATCGGTAGTGAGCACAATCTTCATCTTGGTCATGGTGGCTTTGGATTTCTTCTGGGAAGAAGGTTTCAGGGGAGAAAAAATCCTATTCTTCAGGGTATCAACCTCATCTCTGTGTGGTGTTACTTAACCTTTCTTATGTTCACCTCCTTTTCCATTTATCTCTTCATCATCACTCCCTCGGTTAGGTGATATGGAAGCAATCTTTCTTGAGGCATTTCTTAAGTCTTGGACCTCTTCGGTCTTCTTCATTCTGTTGGGTCCGGGTCTATCATGTTCTTTGTGGGTGTCCTTCAGGGTATCAGGGTCATACACCTCTACAGGGTCAGTGGGGATAAGGAGGTCTGTCAACCAGTCCTTAGTGATCTTCTCAAGGTCCTCTTCCGTGAGTTTGTAGTATGATTGAAGTTGCTCCTTATGTTAATTTTCTTGCGTTGTAAGGTAGATGAAGTGTCAATATGCGCAGAACTTCATCAGGGGTCAGAACCTCTGTAGGGTGTTCAGAGTCATGCGAGGTTTAGCTTCGATGGCTCTCTTCAGCTAAAGGTAATATGTGTGAAAAATAGCATTCGACTACCACTGTTTGTTCATATCACTTGAGTACCAGAGTGTGATGAAATTCACAGCAAGAAACTCGAACAGTTCAATATCCAGGAAGGTTTCACCTTCCGGCATCTCCCAGGCAACAACAACGATGAGGATCAGGAGCTAGCTAGAATGAAACTCATAGCCTTGATCCTGTGCTTCGTGGAAGTCTAGTTCCAACTGATTAACTAGGTACTTCACCCAATTCATCTGTAGACCTTCCACGCATTTCCTTGCAAGGTCAACAACGAAGCCTGTGACCTGCATAGGTTTTTTCTTCCTTACTAAATTTATGGCTATTAGTTGGCAGGCTAGGTGCACTGTGCCATTCTGGATGGAGGCTACCATGTAGCCTCGCATTCCCTTTTCAACATCTTCGTATGTATCCTTGATCTTCCATGCTAGTGCGCGATCTGTGGATTTTCCTAGATATAACTCTTGCGGGTCGGGTCCTTTCATACTTAATCTTGTGATCCTATGGATCAAATGTGATATGGTGGTCTAGCCATGAGTAACTACCATGCTAACATGAAAGCAATAGCTTGACACAGTCGTTGAATTCCTGGTGCCTTCCAAAGTGTGGCATTTTCATTACATTTAACAGGGTGGACTGCACGAGGTTCATCGTCCACGGTTGGGGGATTATCTTTGAGTTCTTCCTCTTCGTCCTAGTCAGGTATTTATATGGGTGATCATACTATATTTCTTGCGATATCTGAGGTTGAAGTCACTAAACTTCAACGTTGCGATCTTGTCCTGCTGAGATCGAACTGCACATATCCCCTCCGAGAGGTACACAGTAACCATAGTGTACTTGAAATCTCTTAGCACACTATCTCGACTCATTGTGTCGGCCAGAGGCGGGATGTAATCGGGAAATATGGTCAGGATCAGCTTCTCATTTTCTTGGTCATCTCTGTGTTTGGTTCTCTTTTCCACTGATGGTCGGGATGGTCCGGCTCTACGAGTAGTTGACAGAGAGGCTTGCACCCCTCTCGTCAATGATGCTTGTACACCCATAGACATCACTATTTCAGACATGACTCTTTCAGTCATGAGGTCGATGAGTACTTCCTTCACAAATTCTTCGAGTGTGCTACGTTCTTCGGACATACACACTTATGGTTGAATATCTCGTGTTCGAAGAGTAACTTCTCAATGCAATGGGATGGATGGAAATAACACGATGATTACTATGAAAAATCAACTATTATGCGGGCTCAAATAGTCATGGTTGGAAAAAGTGTTCTCATTGTGTGAAGCTACAAGATAAATAGATAGCTTGGCAACGGATCTCTTGCAACGGGTGAGAAGCCTTCATTAACTCAGTTCTTTCCATTATGGCATGGTCCAGACGGTCTGGTGGCGGACTTTCTGACCATAAATTCCTTTCTACCTATTCGGGTCGTAGGTCTAATGGTTATACTGTTCCCAATGGTTATATTTCTTTGCCATGGTGAAGTGTCATGTGACATTGTTCTGATATTCTGGCGAAGTTCCAATTTTGCAATTTTTCCTTCTGTGAAGTTCCCTCGAGAACCTTATGTAACTTTTCAATCTTATCTCTCTTCTTAGTTTTCCAGCCTTCTTTCCAGTGAGCTTCATATTGGAATTACTCTTTGCATTATGATTCTTATCTTCTTTTGGGTGAGTAACTTCGCATTGTTGAGATTCTTTCCTAGAAATCAGGGGTAATAAATCATCTATATCTGGAATAGGTACTTCAGTCTTATGTGGGTATTATAGTGTTCTTCTCACTTTGACATCCAAGTCTCTAGTTTTAAATAGCTTCACTTAGTTCCCCTGTTCTTCAATCAAGTGTGTGATCCTCCTAGTCATGAAATCTTTCAACTCTTGCTTCTTTTGTCTAAGACTTGTTCTTCTTTCCTTCTTTCCTTCGCTCCATAGTATTATAGTGAGAACATAACAAATGGAGCGATGTTCTCAATAAATTTAACAACTTCAAATTCTTCCTCTATCGAAGTTCCATGAGCACTCATAGATATCTGTGTAAGTCTTCCACATAGGGTTATCAACTTTCCTCTGAATAATCGTATTCCTCCCAATGAAGGAATCATAGCAGGCTCCCCTAATGGTTCCCAAGTTCTTTTTGTCCTGATATTCACCTATGTCTCCTCATCTAGAACACAGTTAATTTCGAAGTCTCTTATTCTTGTTTCAATGTGTTAAGAACCAAATATCAATATAGCATAGAAAAACCTCAGAAAAAGTACTCAACGACTTGAAAAAGAGATAATTTTAGATAATAATCCTCTACGAGGGGGCAACCTCCTTTTACCCCACTTAAATGTTCAAGTACAAGATGATTCCAAATGAAAATGTCTCCTTGGTGTATATAGGAGACTAGGAGGTATAATTACAACTAATGGAATAAAGCCAACATAAATAAAATAACATTACTAATCTAATATGCCCCAATTAAGGGGTAATGAGCCAATTTTAGGGCTTAACATGCCCCTCCCCTTGAGATAAGTGTTGTCTACAACATTTGAGTAACTCTAGATGATTCTGTATAAAATACTCATCTTCCCAAGTGGAATCTCCAGCTGGTAGTTTCCTCCATTTAATTAGATACTCTGAAATGGATCTATTCCTCAGCAGGCGAATTCTTGTGTCAGTGATGGCTTCAGGCTCCAATATGATTTTTCCTTCCTCGTCAAGTTCTGGCAATATAGTTTGAACTGGGATCTTGTCGCCTATAACCTTCTTTAAGCATGAAACATGGAAAACTGGGTGTACTCCTAAAGATACAGGCAACTCCAATTTGTATGCCATAGTACCAATATTTTGCAACACCTTATAAGGGCCATAGTATTTTGGTGATAATTTATTATTGTTCTTGGCTTTCTTGAGGGACATATGTTTGTATGGTTGTAGTCTTAAAAACACCCAATCCCCTACTTCAAAACTTCTTTCACTATGATGTTGATCTACTTGTTGTTTCATGCGATATTGTGCCATGGTTAGATTGTCCTTTAAGATTTGGAGAACTTGTTGTTGATTCTTGATGTGAT
>ML779281.1:719063-738740 GCA_009831015.1 Picea engelmannii
GATCTATTCGGTCGAGCAATTGACCTACATTTGGATAGAGTTGGTTAGGAAATCGACCAAATATCTATTAGCTTTTTAGCTCGGGAGGTACTCCACATGTTTTGTCTTGTATGTGGATGTTACCTTAATGTTTACACTACCAAGCACTTAACTTTGTAATAGGTTTTTATAAAGTTGTTTTAAGTGGTTCTTTTATTAAAGTGACTTTTTAAATAAAGTGTACCTTATAATTTTAAAGTGACTTTATTTTCATAAAGCACTTATGTAATAAAGTGAAATCACTTTAATATTTCAAGTGATTCATTATGGATGGAATGGATCATGACCCTTGAACTTGAAAAAGGAAAGATCTAATCTTGGCCTTTGGATTTACAGTAGGGGAAGGTGAAAAGACACTTTGGGGGGGGAATGTCATTTTTAGATTATAAAATAATGTATTGGGTAGTGTGCAAGACATGTTGAGGAGACACCGAGAGGATATTGAGAGAGATTTTTTGAGTATGCTTGAGAGAGGAAAGTGAGCAGCAAAGAGGGCATGTTTTCCAAGGAAGGAGGGCACAAATACCAAGAAAAATTTTATGTGAGTTTTGGGCCGAATTATTTTTCTGTTGTGGGAAGCCGTACTATACGAATCTGTACAATCCATACAGTCTGTACAATTCCATACAAACCATACATTCATACAGATTTGGCATGAAAATCGAGGCAGTTTTGGGCACAATTTTCGAGGTCGATTTCATATTTTTGTTCGTTGTTTATGGGCCGTATGGAATAGTCCATAAAGTTGACTGTTGGCATGGAAAATGAGCTATGAAAGAGGTCGTACAACAGTATGGATTTGACACATTTTTCGAGGAAAAATTTGGTGGGACTATTTTGGTGTTGTGAGGTATTTCTCTTGGATGGAAATGTGGTTTTGCTTCTGTAATGTACTTTCCTGAAAGTTGAATAATATATCTCTCTCTCTCTCATGGGTTTCCCCACATTGGGGTTTTCCCTGGCATTTGCCTAAATTTCTAAGTGTTATGGGTTGTTGTCCATTGTGTTATTTTCGTTGTTATTTTTCTTAGAAATGTGTATTTCTTCTTATGGTAATTTTTGAATGTGGGTTTATTCATTTATGAAGTTCATGAAAGAAAGTTATCTCTAGGTTGCTAAGTGTTTGACAGAAATTTCATTTGCTGATTTTTGTCATTAAAAATCTACAATATCTACACTAGTCGATAGATTAGTCGACAAGTCTTTCGGTCAGACAATTGACTCAAAGTCGAATATAATCAGTTGTTGGCACATAGGGGCAGACTCAGGGTTCAATGGTTCAACAGTGCACCAACAAAACCCTAACTACCGGCCATTTCGGCAACACTTGCGAAGCAGATGAAGTCTCACCTGAGGTAGAGTCAGGGGTCGTTGCAGGAATCCAGTTTCTACAACCTAGTTGGGACACAGATCTATGATTATACTACTTAACAAAGAACCTAGCAGTTATCATTCATTAGTATTTAATCCTTATTCACATCGCATATCCAAACCCTAATTACATAGCAACGTAGTATTCTACCAGATCTAACACATCTAAGCACTTAGCACAAGGAACAAGATCATATCTAGCATTCATTCATATCACTAAGAACTAAGATATTATATCAGATGCTTCTAACATACATAGATATAACAGCATCAAGCATAAATCACATCAAATGCACAAAACAACCATAACACAGGATATATGTGGCTCACCCTAGTGTGGGGCTATGTCCACCAACTCTTCATCTTCTTTATTATCTTCTGTAAATCTTCTTACATGCACAAAGCCTCAGAACCCACTCTGCATAGGACAAGAGATTTGCTCGAACCTCGCCGAATCCTCCTTCCTCGAGATAGTTTTAAGAACAAAGCCTTCTTACAATCACTTGCAATTAGCTCTGCAAGTCTTAACACATAGCATGTATGAATCATCCATAACTACTTGCACTTAGCACAATATAGCACTTAGCACCACATCATTATTACCCTTAGCATCGCCTACTTACATCGCCTAGATTTCTATTTATACATTTACAAAATGGGCCTAAACATGGGTAAACCTAGGGGCCGACATCCCATACCCATTACATAAACCCTAATCCTAACATTTTCCCTAAAAAAGGGTCGATATCCCACGATATTTGCTTCGACTTGCGCTCCGCCTTTGACCAGCTTGTCAAAGTCCCAAAAGAGGTCAAACATGACCAAGGATCTCCAAAACTTGGTCAAGGGCCAACAGGTCCCCAACACTCACCTGTGACTCATCTCGAGTCACTCTAGTCTAGGTAAATCTGCTTCAAAATCCATGAGCTTTGATCAATTTGCTTCAACCTATTACTGTGCCAAGGCCTCCTACTTGGTGAAATCTTGAAGAACTACCTCATTCATAGGTACTTCTAAGCGTTGTTCTACCGAAGTTACTACTTGTTCTAGCTCTACTCCTCGACCTTCAATCTCCTCAAAACATAGGCAAGATGCATCCTGGACTAGCTGGAGCTTCTAAGTTACTTCCATGACTTTGAATTGTATGGCATGAACCTGTTGTTGAGTTGTGTCTTGTTCTTGGGATCTTTTCATCCTCTCAACTGCTAACAGGAGTTTCAACTGCGCTTGTACTGTTGTTGTTTTCTTCTTTTCTTCCTGGAGCTATGACTATAGTGTCTTTAGTTCAATTTCCTTGGTAAGGCGCTCATAAGGTTGTGCATTGTGACTGCTTAGTTGTTTACATTCCACGGCTAATGCTTTGATCCTTTCAACTACGCTTTGAGCAGTTGCTTCTCTATGGTCTCGCACTTCCTATGGAGTGCTTGGCACTATTTGTAGCTCTAGTTCTTATATTCTCTTTTGAATCTATTGAATGGCTTCCACAAGCTTCGCCACTTGAATCTCCACCGGGTCTTCCTCCATCTGCTCTAAGCCTGTCACAGAGCGAAGTGCTATGTTGACTACTTCTCTAACTCAGGCCTTATCTGTGAGCAGTTGTTCTTTCTCTTGTTTCGCTAACTTCGTCCAACATGCAAACTCAAGATCTGATATCTCAGGTCAGTGAACAATACTCAATGGAACAGAATGGACAGCGACGTCTCAATGATCACTACATGAAATCAATTAGTTCTCTACAGGTGGGGATAATCACAATTGGAAAAAGTGTTCTTGATGCAATGCTCGGTAGGATAAATAGATAACACTGTAACGGTTTCTTTCAATGGTTCACAAAGCCTTATTCAATGCACTTCCATCCATTATGGTGCAGTCTCAACGGTCCAATGGAAAACTTTCTGGACATAACTTCTTTCCTAACCATTCGGGAGCATCAATCAAATGGTCATATTGCATTGCCATGGAAAAGTGTTGTTATGTGTTGTACTGATCTTCTGGTGAATTTCGAGTTCTAGGAACCTTCCTTCTGCAAAGTTCTTTCTAGGGCTTCTTGTAATCTTTATAACTTATCTTTCTTCTTGCTAAACTTTATGGCCTTCTTTCCTGTGATCTGAATCACTGGTTTCCTCTTTTCATTATCATTCTTATATTCTCTTGGCATGATAACTCCACACTGAGGAGGGTATTTCATAGGGTTCAAGGGTAATACTTATTCTCTTTCTGGGGTAGGTGCTCTACTCTCTTGTATAGACAGGTCTCTCCAGTCTTCCTATGTCCTTTCAACTTCGACATCCATATCTTTGGTCTTTGGTAGCTTCGACTGGTTCTCTTGTTCCTCCAGTAAGTGTGCTATTCTCCTAGCCATGAAGTCTCTTAGTTATTTCTTTTTCTATTCTAGATACTCCTTTTCTCATTTCCTTCATATCTAATCTTTCTCAATCCAGGGTTTTCTTAGAAAGATAGAAAATGGGGTGTTGTTCTCAACAAACTTAACGATCTCAAATTATTCTTCTATCGAAGTGCCATGAGCACTCATAGATATCTAGGTAAGTCTTCCACATAGGGTTTTCAACTTTCCTCTAAATAATCTTATTCCTCCTAATGAAGGAACCATAGTAGGCTTTCCAAAAATTTCCCAAGTTCTTTCTATCATGATATTCACCTGTGTTTCCTCATCCAGGACACAGTCTATGTCAAAGTCTCCTATTCTTGTTTCTATGTACTCTTTTTCTTTTAAGACCTCTGATAAGTTAACACTTTTGTGATCATTCAATATTTCTTTCATTTGTAGTAATACAGTCTCTGATTATTTCTCAGGTTCTATCATATCCTTAGTTTCTTGTCTTGTCTTATCATTTTCTTGTTTCATATTCATCTTTTCAAATTTAGCAATCATTCTAGGACAATCCAAAACTTCATGGTCCATAGCTTTACAACAAATACAACTAATTATTCTACCATAGCATTCCTTAGCAATATGTCTCAGTCTTTTGCAACTGTAACAAAGGGTTAATCCTCTATTTCTCTTAAATGATCCCCAACCCTTCCTGTACTACGCACTAGGATCACAGTAACTAACCTACAAAAAATTCTTTCTAGGATCTTGCATCCATTTGTTAGTCCAAACATTCTTTCTATGCATAGGGATAACATACCCTTCATTATTTCTATCAGATCTATTCATATCAAATCTTCTTTCATCTAACTGTGCCCTAGTTTTCAGACTAGGACAAAATTTATCAAACATACCTAGAGTCATTCTTTCGAAACAAAAATCTTCACTTATTTTACCTTTCTCAGAGCACAAAGCTTTCAGATCTTACCTCTTGAAAAAAAATTCACTATTCTTACCTTTATCAGAGCACAAAGCTTTCATATATTACCTTTTCTTTAGATCAGCCTTCTCTTTTTAGCATAGAGCTTCGCAAGTCTATATTGCACACTAAAGCACAGATCTACACATAGAGATTTATTGTCTTCAGTTCCCAACAATCACAGTTTCAGGTCCCGGCAATGGAACCATTTTTTGGCACATAGGGGTAGACCCGGGGTTCAACGCTTCAACAACGCACCAACAAAACCCTAACTGTCAGCCCTTTCGGCAACACCTGCAAAGCAAATGAAGCCTCACCCGAGGTAGAGGCAGGGGTGGTTGTAGGACTCTAGTGTCTACAACCTAGTTGGGACACAAATCTGTGATTATACCACTTAACAAAGAACTTAGCAGTTAACATTCATCAGTAATTAATCCTTATTCACATCACAGATCCAAACCCTAATTACATAGTAGTGCAATATTCTACCAGATCTGACACATCTAAGCACTTAGCACAAGAAACAAGATCATATCTATCATTCATTCATATCATTAAGAACTAAGTTATTATATCAAATGCTTCTAACATACATAAAGATAACAGCACCAAGCATAAATCACATCAAATGAACAAAGAAACCATAACACAGGATATACATGGTTCACCCCAATGTGGGGCTACGTCCACCAACTCTTCGTCTTATTTATTATCTTCTATAAATCTCCTTACATGCACAAAGCCCCAGAACCCACTCCGCATAGGACAATAGATCTACGCGCACCTCGCCAGATCCTCCTTCCCTAAGCTAGGTTTACGCACAAAGCCTTCTTACAATCACTTGCACTTAGTTCTGCAAGTCTTAACACAAAGCATGCATGAAGCATCCATAACTACTCACACTTAGCACAATATAACACTTAGCACCATATCCTTATTACACTTAGCACCACCTACTTACATCACCCATATTTCTATTTATACATTTACAAAATGGGCCTAAACATGGGTAAACCCATGGGCCGACATCCCACACCCGTTACATAAACCCTAATCCCAAAATATGCCCTAAAAGGGGGTCGATATCCCATGATCTCTGCTTTGACTTGCGCTATGCCTTCGACTAGTCTCTCGAAGCCCCAAAAGAGGTCAAACATTACCAAGGATCTCCAAAACTTGGTCAAGGGACAACATCATCCATGGATTGACCATCCCAGCAATTGACTATGAGTTGGATGCATGGATGGTTGGGTCGAGCATCCTTGTCAAGATAACTAGATAATGTGGATTTGACAGAGTCAAATTTAACAACCGACGGTTATATATGGACAACATCCTCCATATTTCATGGAAATTGGTTAGATCTTGAGGCTGTAAATAGAAAACCCCATGGGTCATTATCATAAAGAAATGAACTGATATCATATAATGATATCAATTTCCAATATTCATTATGATGTTATGATCAGAGTGTGCTTTGCTTAATTGTTGTAACAGTGTGTTTAGACACCACCTTTTGTCTTTGAAATTTTACTCCCTCTTCAATTATCTACAAAAATGTTTGTCTATTTCGTAATAGTTTCCACCCTATTCCCCAACATGGTATGAGAGCCGATGGTTTGAAAACTCACCTATTACTTGCAAACATTGTTGAGTTGAATATGTTGTCTAATTGACTCTGGTTCGGTGGTTTGTTGACTGGAAATTGTTGAAATAAAATTGTTTATGTCTAGATATTGAATATGGATTTGAAGATTGATCTTATTATTCTAAATGGATCAAATTGTGTAGTATCGACACCAGACATGGAAACCCTACCAAATATTAAAGGATTTTGGTAGTATACAAATACTACAATTCCATATCCAACATAAAATCAAGAAAATTTTGTTTTTTATGGAAAGAAGGATGAGGTTGTGGCGGTCATCGTGAACTATATGTCATGGGAGATTTGTTTCCATGTCAATGGAATTGACTATCCTCATCCATTATGGAAGAAGATAAAGTCAGTTTTCGATAGATTCCACAAAAACCACATCATGCAGTTGGAGAAAGAGTTGATATCTCTTGATCTCGCACATGTAAAGGAGCTCTAGTTCAAATTAGGTGAATTTGGAAATAATTATCAAAAGAAATCTGGAAAACTCATCGAGTTGGTCCTAATGAATTTGAGAACACCACTGGATGTGTTCATCTCAAATTTCCACACCAATTGGCAAGCACACAATGAAGATGGTAAGGATTACACCTTTGAATTTTTCTATGGTATTTTGATTACTTATCAATAAATACTTCTTGAATAAGGAAATCTTGGTGGTAAACATCAATCTCACATTCTCAAAGGAAATAAAAAGTTGAATCACAGGGAAAGAGGATGTTTTGATACCCCTGCACAAAGACTTGGATGCCACAACTAGAAACCTAAAGGGAAAACAAATGCACCCAAGTGAATTTGAAATAAGAAGACATGTTAGTACTATGGAAAGACTAGACATGTGGAGAAAGTATGTTACAATAAGAGTTATGATTTAGAGGATAAGGTTAAATGCCTTGAAGGAGATGTGTCCATTGTATGTTGACCTGCTGATAATTTCACCTTCCAAGTCAAAACTTCTCACGCCCTATTGTCTCATTCTATGTAGAATGAATGGGTAGTCAAATATGGGTGCATCATCATATGTCTAAGGATGCTTCCTTGCTCATGACCTTAAATAATTCCAAGGAGAGGAATATTTATGTTGTTGATGATTTTTCTCTCGATATTGTTGGTCAAGGTGATGTTACCTATTGACATGGGAGAATTTTGTATGTTCATCATGTGCCAAACCTCAGTTCCAATCTATTGTGTGTTTCTCAGTTAACACAAAGAGGTAATATTGTAGAATTTTGGCCAAATCGGTTCTATGTTCGTGATTTGGAGAAAGGTCATTCGATTTCCACTGAAGGGTTTCTTGACCCGAATGATAGTATGTATATATTTTGTGACATGAATTGACATGATAGTGAAATGAACCCTCTTATTTCTCACATTGATGAGTGAAGTCGAAATTGGCATAAATGACTCAAACACCTGAATTTTCAAAGTTTGTAGTTGATGGTAAATCAGAACATGGTTGTTGTTTTACCTAAAGTGTTTCCCCCTAAAGGAGTATGTAAAGGTTGTGTTCTTGGAAAGCATCACCAGAAACCCTTCGAATCTACTAAAGTGTGGTGAGCACAAAACCTCTTGAAGTTGGTTCACAGTGATGTATGTTGCATCAATATACCTTCTCTGGAAGGTGCAAGGTATATTTTAACTTTCAATGATGATCTCTCTCATTTCACTTGGGTTTACTTTCTGAAGAATAAGAATCTTGTCTTTGAAAAGTTTGAATATTTTAGATCCTTTGATGAAAAGAAATGTGGATGATCCATCAAGTGCTTGAGATCAGACAATGGTGGTGAGTATGTAAATCAACCTTTTAAAGAATACCTTGTTCAATCTTGTATTGAATGGAAGTAGTTGGTTCCTCACACACCTCAATAGAATGGATTTGCATAATGAAATAAATGGATATTAGTCACAATGTCTAGATGTATTTTGCAAGCCAAATATCTTCCTCCTTGCTTTTGGGATGGAGCGGTATATTGTGAAAACTATCTTCTCAATTGCATCTTGGGGCAAATTTTTTCCTTCCATCACTCCAGTCGAACGATGGTGTGGAAAGAATCCTTCATTTGGCCACCTTTGTGTGTTTGGATGTGTTTCCTGGGTTCATATTTCCAATGATTGTAGAAAGAAGTTGGATGAAAATATTCATGCTTGCATCATGATGGGATACTCTGAAGAGTTGAAATCCTATAGATTATTTTATCCTATCAAATAAAAAGTAGTTATCATACAAAATGTATGGTTTGATGAGAATTCTTATGGAATCAATTTGTTGAATCCCTCCTCTATATTGTTGCAGGATGATCCCTTTGATGTTGTCTCAGACATTGGTTCGCAGGTTCCTTTTTTCAATCCTTTGACCAGACAATTGAAATTTGTTCATGTTTCAACTAGATCGTCGACCTCTAATTCGATTAGTGCACTAATATATTTTTTGATTGGTTTTCCATCTTCGTCGACTGATATTTCTCTGACTTATGCTCAACCCTCTGAAGTGAACAATAGTTCACCTATTTTTTATCTACTCAGATGGGCTTCCAAGTCAATTGAAGTTGATGGAGTTGATTTCGGTGATGTTTCCTCTAGAAGACAAACTTGAAGTCAAAAACAACATGTCAGTGTTTCCTTGATGACTCGTGTACTTGAAATTTTTTATCGTGTTCCCTATTTGGATGCTCAAGGATGACCTAAATGGGAACATGCTATGCATATAGAAATTGGTTCTTTGTCCAAGAATCACACTTGGCAGTTAGTTCCTTGAACGCAAGGAAATAATGTTGTGAAATTTTGATGGGTCTACATCAACAAATTTACCTTTGAAGGTGTCATTGAGTGACATAAAGAACATTCGGTTTCAAATGTATTTTCTCAAAAATAAGGTATATAATACACTAAGACATTTTCTCATGTTGCAAAGATTAACTTTATTTGACTGATTCTTTCCCTTGTTTCTCATTTTGGATGGAAAATCCATAAAATGGATGTGAAGAGTGCCTTTCTTAATGGAGACCTATTTGAGAAATTTCCATGGAACAATCACCTGGTTTTGTGAAAAATTATGACTTGGTTTGTAGACTCAATAAGTTGATTTATGGTTTGAATCAATCTCCCTGAGCTTGGTATCCTATGATTGACAATTTATTTCTTCGACTTGGTTTCAAACATTGTAAATCTGATCACAGCTTGTACATAATCCATACCAATGGAGACACCTTGATTCTTTTTGTATATGTTGATGACATTGTCATCAGTGGAAATAATATTGATCTCATTCTTAGATTGAAGAAACAACTTGCAGACTCCTTTCACATGACAAATCGTGGTACTCTACATTATTTTTTGGGTCTTCAAGTATTACCACTATGTGATGGTTTTTTCATTTCTTGGTATAATTATGTGTTGGATATCTTGACATGCTTAAAGATGGTCAATTCTAATATTTGTGTTACTCCTTTTCAATCTATAGTAAATTTCATCAAAGCCTATCAAACTCCCAAAGTCGATGCTACACTTTACCAACAATTGGTCAGCAGTCTTAGTTATCTTACTCATAGTTGACCTCACATTTCCTTTGTTGTTAGTGTGGTTTCTTATTTTATGCCTGACCCCAAAGAAATCCACTGAAAATTATTCAAATGAATTGTCCTCTATATCAAGGGTACCACTCATGTTGGTATCAAGTATTGTTGAAGTTATGATTCGTTGGTCAGCTGCATTGACTATGATTGCGCTGGTAGTAGTGATGATCAAAAGTCTTCTTCTAGATATGTGTTTCACTTAAGCACTGGACCATTGGTGTGGTCATGCAAGAAATAGAAGATAGTCTCCTTATTGATTACATAATTATAATTTCGTGGTGTTTTTCAAGTAGGTACTGAAGTAGTATGGATCCGCCAACTTTTGGGTGAACTTTCCCTTCCTATTCATAGCTCCAATACAATCTATTGTGACAATAAAAGTGTTATGCAGGTTGTTGAAAATTTTGTTTCCCACAGTAAGATGAAGCATGTTGACTTCCATGCTCACTATCTGTGGGAATTATTTCATGAGAATGTTGTCTCTCTCGAATATTGCATAATTGATGATCATAATGTTGATATCTTTACTAAACCTTTATCTGACGCTAGATTTATCAAACTCTATACAATTCTTGGGCTTTAGGAAGCTATAATTATGGGGGGTTGTCATGATGATGCAATTTCACCTCTTGAATCTCCAAAGATGTGTTCTTATGGGGGGGTGTTGGAACATCAATCATTCATGGTTCATCACACTTCTCATAGATTCAGTTGGTTGGAAAGTCAACCTACATCTAGATACAATCGGTCGAGCGATCAACCATATGTCTACATTAGTTGGTCAAGTAGTTGGAAATATTGTCGATCAAACAATCAACCAACATTTGAATATAGTCGAGCTTGACCATCCCAGCGATTGACTACAATTTGGATGCATGGAAATTTGGTTCAAGAATCCTTGTTGAGATGACTAGACAGTGAAAAATTGACAGATTCAACTCTAACAATCGACAGTTCTATGTGGATGAGATACTCCCAACTTCATGGAAGTTGGTTGTATCTTGAGGATATAAATAGAAAACCCCATGGATCATTATCATGAAGCGATCAAGTGATATCATCTAATGATATCAATTTCTAATATACATTGTGATGTTATGATCATTGTGCACTTTGCTTAAGTGTTGTAATAGTGTCTTTAGAAACCACCTTTTGTCTTCAAAATTGTATTCCCTCTTTGATTATCTACAAAATTGTTTTTTTTTGTTTCCTAATAAGTTCCACCATATTCCCCAACATAAAGTGTCAATAAGAAAAATGTTTCTATATTGGTGGTTTGGGGTCCCTTTTCTTTCTATGTAAATCCCAAAAATCCTCAAAAGGTATCTTGGAATAGTGGATTTTATCTTATTTCTATATCTCCATTCCAAACCCTTTGGAATTTGGCCAAATGATCCCTTGGGTTTCTTCATGTCTTCTCCCATTACTCCCTCAATTTCATTAGCAACAAGGTTTCTATCAATAAGTACCACCATATTATTCAAAAATACTAATCTAAAATTTCTAGAGTCTTGGGGCAGAATCAACCAATGACCCTCACTAGAACTTTTATGGTTCTCATCACTGTGGACCTACCCCAGTCATTTCACCTAATTCTGGTATTTTTTTCTCCTACTATGGATAAAAATTTATTTTTTCTCCAATGTAAGGTGTCAGAAGATAATATGTAGAGCATAAATATGATTTTTATCACAATTGTTAGCAGAAAGAGAAAAATAGAGAGCACAATGACATGGTTGATCCAAAAGGTGATACCTTTATTATATCAATAGCCAAGTTCACTTTTCTCTTAGAGGGTGCAACCTCCAGTAGAGCATATCTCGAGTACAAAATGATTCACAAGACAATCCTTTTCCATGATTTCTACCCCTGATTCTCTTCGACCAGCTAAAAGGAGAAAATGTATTTTCCAAAATAGATTTAAGATTAAGGTACCATTAGGTGAGAATAAAAAATAATGATATCAACAAGACAACATTTAGAACTAGATATGGGAATTATGAATTTTTGGTAGTGTCATTTGAATTAAAAAAATGCATCAATTGTCTTTATGTGTTTGATGAATGTTATTTTTGTAAATTACTTGGATAAGTTTGGCATAGTATTCTTGGATGACATACTTATTTATTCTAAATCAAAGGAAGAGCATGAGAAACACTTAAGGATGGTGGTACAAGTATTAAGGGAGCATCAACTATATTCCAACTTGAGAAAATGTTCATTTTACCAAAAGTGGATCCATTATTTGGGCCATATCATTTCAGAGGAAGGTATAGCAGTGGATTCACAAAAGATTAATGAAATCAGAGAATGGACATCACCAATGAATGTTATCGAGTTCAAGTCCTTCATGGGAATTATAGAAGATTTATTGGAGGATTTTCAAAGACTTCACACCCAATCACTTCTCTGCAAAAGAAGGGGATAAAATTTGAATGGACCTCTGAGTGTGAAGAAATTTTTCATCTTTTGAAGGAATAACTTACAAGTGCACCAATTTTAAAAATTGTTGATCCAAATGAGGGCTTTGTTGTGTGCATAGATGCATGCAAGGAAGGTTTTGGTGTAATGTTGGCCCTTGGTTATGCAAGGAAGCGAAGAACAAGGAATGAAAGGTAAAAATCGAGCTTCATGGGAGACATAGTAACTGTCACTGATTCGAAGTGAGAAAAAGAGAAGGAAAGATGGAGCAAAGTGCAGAAAAGCAATCCATTGGACGAGGAGATTAGGGATGACAGATCAGAAAGGAAGAAGGATTGTGGACAACTCAGCAAGCTGAGAAAGCTATCATTGGATGATTTGGAGCACCACACAATGAAGGGGGAAAGACAAGCTGGCGAAGCCCAGAAAATGCGGGTCAAGTTGAACTAGGGTTTTAGACACCTAGGGTTTTGGTATCTAGGGTTTCGGCACCTAGGTTTCAACCTAAGGTTTTCAATGAGGGATTGTAATGTATAAATAAAGGTCAAGAGGATCTAGTTGGGGTTGTTGTTGTTGTTGTTGGCCATTGAGTATTGGTTTGATATTGTTGTTATAGCTCTATTGTGGAGAGAGAGGATTGTATTGTGAGAACTTCAACTGTGTGCGAAGTTCAAGTCCTGCAAATGGGTGCGTAGGAAGGGGAGAGGAAGACAGTGAAGAAATAATATCTGCTAGTTGAGAGCACAAATGAGAATTGTATGATTTACCTTAATAAATCATAAGCACAGTTCTGTGGACATAGCCCTAGAGAGAGGGTGAACCACGTATATTTTTTGTCATATGTGTGATTGATTCCTAGATCTCTTTCATTGTTATATTTTTATTTGTAGTCTTATGTTATATCATATCTATATTTGTGTGGGATAGACCTAGAAGATAAGTGATATATGAATGTTGTATTGTTGTTGTGATAGATCCACTTGATATTCCACTAGTTGTAGACATTCTTGTCCCGCAACCCCCCTCTTAGTTGCTTCAAGTGAGAATGCATCTGCTTCACAGGTGCTACCGAAAGGGCCAGTAGCTAGGGATTGTTCATGCGCTCTTGGAGTGAACCTCAGATCTACCCCTGTGCCAACAAATGGTTATGTTGCCTGCATAGGAATCTCTGTAAGGGAATGTCAAGGTGGTTCCCATTGAAGACAGAGATTCAGAAGTGGATAGAGGATCAAGAGAGTGACTTTGTTGAAGCCCAAAACAATAACCCTAAGATAAGTACTAAAGATTGGCTGCAAAGACATATCTTCACCGATATTCACAAGATCTTCTTTGGATGAATCCATCAAGAGCTATACGAGTGGTTAGCTAGGTTAGCCGATACCCAGTTCGAGATCATATCTATACCTCATGTGGTTTGGACGTCAAATTTGATTAAAAAGGTTAAGAGAGTCGACAACGTTGTATCAAGGGTTGTAGATCACTGGTTCAATAGTACCATTGGAGGGTATATCACTGAATTTTTTGTTGACAGAACAGAATCATATAGCCAGGCCGAGAGATACTTCTTCAAAGGACCTAGAGGAAAATTTTTACAATTTCTGAAGCTAAGAATCAATATTTTGTTGCATGAAAAGAACGTCTTGATGATACAATAGATTGGTTGGATCCGAAAAGGCTAATGTTCAAGAATTTGGATAGCGACAGTGACACGGAAGTTGGACATACGCGTAGTGGGAAAGTATTTCGAGGGTTTCATCTTGAGAACTTGTTCAAGAAAAACTACGAAGATGAGGGTTTCTATAGTGGAGAAGAGGAAAATCTGATAGACGAAGAACATTAAGAACTCACCAGAGTAGAGGAAGAGGAAGCTGAATAACTTTACCAGAACGAGCCAGAAACATCAGGAATCACGTAGACCACTGAAGTAAGTAATATCAATCCTTCTGTTATTTCAGAAACGCTAAGTAATAAGAATATTCCAAATCACCAGATTCCATAGACTACTATTACTAGTAGTTCAGCATCTACTCAGACAGGAAACCTAGGAAACTCTATGGCAGACGAGATAAGGCTCCCTATATTTAAAGGAGATGGATCTAAAGATCCTGATCAACACTGGTTCCTGTGCAAGGCCATATGGAATATTAAAAATATTACTGATGAAGCTATTTGAAACTAGTTTAGCACTACATTGAGGGATCGCGCGTTGAGCTAGTACATGAAGCTTGTCCAAGGACTTGCGCAATATAAGCCACTAAATGAGATCAAGAACACATTGGTTGCAGAGTTTAAAAAACCTAATTCGGAGTCACAGTGTATTATTGAGATAAAGGAGATCAAAAAGAAGGTAGTCGAACCTGTTTGGGAGTTCGATCAAAGATTCAAGACCCTAACAGGTCGATTGACTTTTAAGATCCCAGATGAGCAGAACAAAGAATGGTTCATCATTGCTCTTTTACCACACATCAGAATTCCCCTGATGCAGCAGAAGATTGCATCGCAGGCAAAATATTTGGAGATCTCCATGAAGCTTGAATCAGCACCTATGGGAGAATCTAGCTTAGGCATCAGCCAGATCTTGAGCCAGTTGACTAGTTTGTCTCTGCAGGTTGAGGATATGAAGAAGGAAAATGAGAAGGAAAAAAGAGAAGATATATGGTGTGTAAGATGCATATCCAAAGGTCATGATAAATAACATTGTCCCCTATTTCACGAATATTTGGCCCCAGGAGCGTTGAGCCCCTTGAAGCAATTTAACTTTCCCTAGTGAGAAGTATGCAGAAACTGACATCGCCCTGATGAGTGCTATTATATGCAGAAGTATGTTCAAACACCCACAAAATTGTACTACACATTTTGTAAGTCCGTATGGAACGATGATAGAGATTCTAGGGCTTTTGACCTAATGCACGAAAGATCAAGAGACATATACAATATCCAAGGTGAAGTAGACCAAGAAGGAAACAATGCATAGTATAATTCTCCAGTAAGAGGAAGTTTCAATCCTTGCGGTGGATACAGAGGATGAGGTACGGGTTGAGGCCGAGGAAAAATAATCTATTAAAACTATGTGCAGCCAAGACATCTAGCAAGGGACTACCAGAACCCTTGCATAACCTGCAGTTATTGCAATTCCTTTGAGCATGTCATCGAGGACTTCCCTTTGCTGCTAGCTAAGCTTCAGGAAAGATGAGGACCTCAGCAAAACCCACAAGTACAACTGATATATGTTGAACCTCACGGAGTAGACCCTATAGTTGATGTTATCACTCAAGGAGGCGCTTCTACAGGAGAAGACAGAGCAGCCCAAGGAAAGATTGAAGACGACTATGGAGTTGGGAAAGCTACGAAGAAGACCCCAGCGTTCGATGCTAAGAAAGAAAGACAGATATTTGAGGAGGCAAGAAAAGATTTCAAAGGAGATCAAGGGTCTTCATCAAAGAAACAACTAGAAATCAAAGAATATGGCATGTATCAGGTGTTTGATCCTTCTGCGTCACCAACAGAAGGAAAAGAGGTAAGAAAACTCATGGAATTTTTGTGCACTTGTGTTAAGTTGATTCAAGATAAAAGCATTGTACAAGAATTACAAGATTTAATCAAGGAGTATGAGCTGGGAAAGATAGACTTCTTAGTAAATAGGGAAGTTCACCAAATTGGGAAAAGGAGAAGGACAAATAATGAATTACACCTGAATGCTCAAATAGGAGAATATGATATAGACTATGTGGTCCTCGACTTAGGGTCGGAGGTCAATGTCATGATGAAGCAAACCTGAGCACTGATGGGAAAACCAAAGTTGATATATTTCCCTATCAGGCTTAGAATGGATAATCAGCAAGCTTTCAACCCATTTGGATGATTGGAGCATGTCCCTGTGGACATCGATGGAGTTAGAACCTTTGCAAATTTTGAATTAATTGAAATTATTGATGATAGTTGCCTTAGCCTGGATTACTAGGAATTGATTGGGCCTTCGAAAATTCTACTGTTGTTGATCTAAAGAAGAGGCGTATGACATTTGAAAGAGATGGTATTAGGGTCATTGCACCTTTAGATCCAGATGATGGTCCTCAATACACAAATCCTTTCAGAGAAGAATACCACGCGTACAAACTGGAAAACATCTACAAACTAACGGCTAGACAGCAGGATTATATCAATCCTACAACTGATGGGAATCTAAGCTAGTGAAGCAACAACACATGTTCATCAGAATTAGAAGAAGCACTGGAGAACTAGCAGAACCAGATGTATGAAGTCTCTACCAGAAGATGTGCTAGACTAACCAGAGAGGTTTGCTAGATCGACACAACAGTGAGTAACTTACCCACATTTGATGGGTTGAACTCTTTAGAAAACCTCTTATCAGAGTTTGAGACAAGTGTTCCAACACAACAGAGTTTGTTGACAATGGATCAAGCCAGGAAATCCACACCAGCAAGATGGTGGGGGACGCACAAAGGAAACATCACAGACTGGACACAATGTCAAACTTTGATGACAACGCGGTTCTCAGCACAAGTAGGAAGTTGTGATGTGAGATACATATGTCGAAGTTGCCCAAAGGACCATGTGCGAAGATGCAAAGAGGCCTAGAGTGACATTCCTCGAGAAAAATGGGTGCACAGATTCATTAACACACTGGACACGATCCCTATCAATTGGTACCTTCAAGCGGAGTTGTGCCTCGTCACTTCAGATTGGGAAGGTATGATCTAGAATTTTGTAACCACCTTTTTGTTTGAAAGTGAATTTCCCTCAATAGACCAAGCATTACAGATTGTGAGACAAAAATTATTTAAGGAGGCATCTGTTATCCACAAATTTGGTCATTGTGATGATGTCATGATAATGTTATGATGATGGAAAATCAAGCTCTTTACCAAGAAAACTTTCCTGAGAAAAGTTACAGTTGTCTTCTTCCAAAACTCACACTTTTGAAGAATGTTCGTAGGCTACTTATATATTCATCTGCAAGAATGCCTGATTCTCGTAGGCTACATTAAGCTAGGGTGCGAACTTCTCACACTGTACTCATTGTTAGGGTGCGAACATGTTCTTAAAGGGGAAAAAGATAAAAATCTCGAACCTTCTAGAAGGGAATCTTCTAGAATGGTGAGTTGGCTTTCGAATGGTTATTCAGGTGTTGGCATTCCAGATATCTTGGGATCATTCCCTATCCAAGTAACTAATCTATATTCTCCTATATATTGAGGAGATTGCTCATGGAAAGGGTTAAGTTAAGCAAGCAGCAAGTTAGCAAGAGATTGATTAGAGAATTAGTGCAAGACTGTATGGAGGACTGATACTACAGCAGCTAGAGACAACAGCAAGGTCATCATAAGTGGTTGATTTTCTTCATGCATGAGCAAGTGTGTGTGTCAGAGCTAGGAGCCATCGAAAGGAGACCTATGACATCAAGGCTCAGGTTGTAAGTTTCACTTTCAATTAATCCAATACAATAATATGTCTCTTTCCCATAAAGATGATGTCACTTTATTACATAACTCCTTGATCATATGTATAGACTAGTTATTGAATATATTAATCTGCCTTTACTTCAATTGGTTCGTTCTGTTGTGATATGAACAGGACGAGAGCATTGGAGAAAAGCTTGGAACAACAGAGATCTAAGGAAAGCGTTCATAAGGTATGTCCATAACCCTTATCTCTTAGTTCATTCAATAGACTAGATCTAGGGAAAGTGTATTATTCTGTCCTGTTTTGTTTTAGATCCAGGTGGATCTAGGGAGATCGGTTTGTGTCCGCACTCACGAATTTATCCTATAACAAAATTGGTGACTCCGCTAGGGATCTATTCCCTTTTTTATTTATGGTTTTTTGAATTTTCTGTGGCCATTTTCTCTGTTTGCATCTTTCTCTTGATTTGTCAGTCTCTGAGTCCTCAGGACACCCTGAGAGACCTTCTGGGTCTATAAGCCAGTTGGAATTTTGCTTGCTCTTTCAAAATTTTCATTAGTTTCAGGGATTCTCGCACTGTGTCCATTGACAGCCTGTGAAAGCCTTGAAAGTTCTCACTCTGCATATATATTCCAGTGTGAACAGTTCGCATGTTTCATCAAAGTGGCCTGCGAGAACACTATCTTCTCACACTGTGTTCCACACTGGCCTGCGAACAGGTTTTTTGAAATTTTTGAATTCAACTTTTGACTCTATCAATTGCTCATATCTGTTGATTTACACCTCTTTGGCTTACTGAATCAGTGACTTACATATCTTTTTCTTTAGTTGGTTTGCTGGAACTGATCTAGGGTTTCTAGGTTTTTCTTGCCTTTGAAGCTTGACTTTCATTTCTTAGCTCTTGTTGGCATTTTCATTCTCTCTGACTTCTGGAGTTGAGTGTATCTGACTGGCTGAGAACTAGGGATTGGTTGAGAGTTGAATTTTTGGTGTTTCTCTTGTTCTTGTTGGTTCGAAAGGACAATTTTTCATTTGCATTGAGAAGCTCCTTGGTTTGCTTTTGTTTTTGATTTCGTTGAAAGTATTGGATTGGGTTGTTTGTTTGGGTCTTTATAATTTGGTTTTCTTTTCTCATTAATCAAAGTTCTTCTTGGAAAGTGAACTGCATGTTTTCTTTCAAGCTTTTTGTTTTTTGCCTTTTCCGAAAACATTGAAAATCAAATTTTAAGAGTATTGAAGTTTTTGAAAAAGACATATGGAACTTGCTCATTGATACATGATTGTTTGCATTGGCATCTGAAAGGAAATTGAATATTGCATTTGCATTGTAGTCTTGAGATTGATTCAGAAATTGTTCTCTCTCTCCCATAACTAGGATTCATCGAATGAAAAGAATTATATTTCATCATATCCTTGCATTATTTGGGTCAGATTCATACATCATGAGTTTCATTACCGTTACCTTTGTGTAAAAAACAGCCTGTAAAAACATTACGTAATATTAAAATTGATCTAGTAACTCTTTTCTAGGGCTCTTTCACACCAACATTTAGCTAGGCTAGTGCTTTTTAGTAGGAAGAGAGACGCACTCTCCAAAAGCTCAAAAACACACAATAGCATCTTGAGTTAGGGAGTGTTAAAATTCTATTGGCAGCATATTGTCCTGGGAATCCCTTCTAACACAAGGGTCAAGCATTAGGTCGCATTGGTGTTGGCAGAGTTACTAACCCTGCTTTGTCGACATCGGTGTAGAGATTGCACGTATTACGGGGGTCACTCTGAGGTATACCCACAATTATGAGTGGAAGCCTTTGAGTTGATTTCGGGCTAGATACCCTGCCTTTGCGTGTGGATCGGACTGACGACTGTTTCCCCAGGTTGT
>ML779281.1:760643-775579 GCA_009831015.1 Picea engelmannii
ATGAGGGGACCTACTTTTGTTCTTATTAACTCGTAGAAAGATTCATCGTGACTTCACCTACCATAAAAACCTAACAATGACCATGGTTTCAATATCTAATTTTGATGGATTGTTTTATTCATGGTTATTAAGAAACATGCACCCCTTTTTAATATTATTTAATATTAATTTTGTTAGGTCGTGCATTATTTGTGTCAATGTCGTCGGGAGTGATCCCCAACCCATGTCATCGAAGAATTACCCTAAACATTTACCAAGACTGACCTTGGCCTACCAAAACCCCTATGATGGCCATGACGGTTATTTTAATATTGTATACCAGTAAGCATGCACCCATGAAGAAATACATTATTTTAATATTTATTTTGAAAAGTGTGCATACATGGATCAAATATTATTTTAATATTTATGGGAGAACAGGTCAACTCAATGTCAAGAATGAAGCGATCGCCGAAAAATCCTGATCGTCATCGAGAGTGTTCAATGAAGTATGAGCTGGGATGGGAATTTATGGATCCTGACGACGAGGAACTGGGGGAGATATTATTTTTATTTTATTTTTGTTTTTTTATTTTGTTTTATTTTGTTTTGTTTTATTTCTTGTTTTATGTTTATCTTTGTTTAATTTAATATTTTTGTTTTATTTATTTATTCAATTTTATTTATTTATTATTTTCAGTTATAATTTTTCATGGATTACTAGTTTTTCAAGTCCAAAGGGGTTAGGGTAATTATCGTTATTTTATTAGTTTTAACCTTAATAATTTTTATTTTTTTACATTAACGAGGATAATTAGATTAGTTTAATTTTAATTTTATTTGTAGATTAGGGGTAGTATTTTTTAATTTCTCTCAAATTTTGTTAATAATGTATATTAATGTAAATAAATTTATTTTTATTTTTTTTCATTTATTTATTTTATTTTTAATTATTTTTCTAATTATAAAAAAGGTAAAATTAGCAAAAATTAAACTGCAAGCCACAGGTCCCATACCTGCCCAGGTTCTTATTTAAAATATCTCCAGGGAGTGAACCATTTAAATCACTAATCTTTTAACTCTCTTATGCATGTGGGACTCCTTTTTTGCACGTTGAGGATCAACGGTCTAGGATTCACCCACGAGCTTAATTGACGGCTATTGGGTGATGATATTTAAACAGGAATAACTTTTACTACAATTGTCATATCTAGGTCCATGATACTTCATTGGAAAGGTATCAGACATAGGAATGTAGTAGGAGAGGTATCTAGGTTGAATAGGTGACAAAAGACATCAGAAAACGCATAAAACAGATTACCACGGATTCAGGGGAAGAAATGACTATGCAGACTTCAAGAATCCATATCCAAGACTATGAGAAACAAAAGCAGGCCTAGGAGGGCTCAATGGAAATATGGAATAGATAAAAAAAAAAAAAAGGATGGGATGGAAAGTGATGGAATATTGAGAGAAAAATACACCGAAAAAAAAAAAAACACAAATGGAACCCAAATTTAGTTGAAGAATTGGCCATATAAACTTCAAACAGTGATATCAGGAGCTATGGCCAACAAAATGAGGCCTAGGAAAGATTGATAGAAAGATGGAGAAGAGAATAAAAATATGGAATAGAAAATATAGGCATATTAAAAGAAAAAATACTCTGAAAATGAAAAACACATATGGAACATGAATTTAGTTGAAGAATTGGCTATGCAAACTTCAAACAGTTATATATCAAGCTAATGGCAATGAAATCGAGCCAGAAATAGCTTGATGGAAAGCTGAGACAGAGGAGGAGAAGTAAAAATTATCTCGTTCAACAATCCAAGGCTAGAAATTCCCATAATAACTCAAGAAATTATGAATATGACCCCGACAGGCAGAGATACAAATGTTTTCAAAGTCAATAACATTTTTAATGAATGTCATTTATAATATTCTCGAGGGAGAAAATAACTTCCCAGGAGACTCTCCAACTTCTATTTGTAACTCCCACATCTACATTTTTGAAATACTAAAAATAAATTGGGGGAAAATGAAATGAATATCCATGAGAAGAGTCTCTCTTTTGTTTTATAAAAGAGAGTTCGTTAAATGTAATAGGGGACATTTTCCATTTGTAATGAAAGAAAATACTATTACTTCGGAGTTAATAAACAGCAAGAGGCATTTCAGAAATTTGTGGCTTTGATGAATGTTTATGAGACTATTCTTTATGCATTTATTTTCTAGCTGAGTAGATTGGATTCTGTTGTATGAACTATTTATGAACTCTTTTTTTGTCTTCTCATGCTATCACATGTTTCCTTGTGCGTACAAAAATGATGTTATGGATGTATTTTAAAACTATTTTTCTATGTATATGTAGCATTGTTTCTTTCATTTATCATTAGAATACATGAACTTTTTCTGGTTTTGATGGTATTACCTTTCGATGTACTCATTCATTTAGTTTTTCTCCCGGGATAGGTTAGAAGTAGTTAGATTAGATCAGTTTGCTTTCAGTTAGATTAGTCTTAGGATTATTTAGAACTCTTTGGGAGGCAGTTTGTTGTCTTTCTTATTTTTCTTATTTTAATTATGAGGGGAAACGAGACCCATATACTTGTCGGAAACACTACACCAAACGAGAGTAGGTATAATTGGGGCCTGCCATCGGGTGTTCTCCTATAACTGCTTGACATGTCATTCGGACCCGTAAAAAAAAATGGTGCTACAAGGAGTGTCGGATGACAAGTTGAGCCTATGGAGTCATTATTGTTAATTTTTGTTTTAATTAACTAATGGATTCATCCCATATCCCTTTATGGATATTCGTTTTTGGTACTCTACCCCCCAAGCCTCCTAGAAACATTTCACATTTCTTGTCACGACTTAAATTTGATAGTGAGAATGAAATATCTACATATAGACATGCTTTACAATTCTAGAAATTTTGTAGTTCTCACAATATTACTAATGGAAGTGTCATTTGTAGGTTGTTCACTCTCACTTTTGCAAGTCAGGTCAAGATTTGGTGCAATACTTTGTCATCCGCCTCCATTAACACATGGGAACAATTTATGCATGAATTTTTTCATGATTTTGATCATTGTGATTATGATCAATTGTGTGAAGAAATTCTAGATCTTAGGAAGAACTAAGATGAATCTCTTCAAGATTTTGTTATCAGACTTACTCATATTTGTTATAGGTTTCCTCTGGATGATAGGCCTTATAATAATGATTTGATTTCTTGTTTAGCTTATCTTACCAATGAAACATATGAACCAGTGGATGAAGAATCTAAATCATGTTTTAATGTTCATTTGCATGATGATTTGTATTTAAATGAAAATATTGAAAATACTAATGTCTTAGTTTGACTCCATATGTTTACATATTTCCTTACTATCCAAGATATAGATCAGAAAGAGAATTATTTTTTGGAAGAAGCATATGTATCATCTCACCACTACATTCTCCCTTTCTCTCCTCGTGACAAAAAAGAGGCCTCTTGTGTAAATTCAAGTTCATATTTCTTTGTAGTTGACCAAGAGGAGGGTTTTCATGTTGATAATGGGACACTTCGAGTCACACCGATGGTTATGTCAGGTTCTCATTATCCTATTTCATATTCTTCATCACAAGGAATGGAAGAGGAAGATATGGGGAAAAACTTGAATGCTAATCATTTTGTTAATGAAGAAAATCTAGACACTCGTGAATTAAATTCTTACTCACCCATGGATAATTTGGAATTAGTTCATTTTGATTTAAATTGTCTTGTTGTTATAAATTCTCCTTGTTTAACTAAGATATATAAAGGATGTTTTTCTACTATTGATGTATTGTTTATTGAAACTTCTTCTTCCAATATTTCTCGTGATGTGTTCCTCTCCTCTAACCATGAGTATACTATGAATTATATTTCAGATTCTCATATTTTGCATGAGAAAGACAACCACGCTGAATTTTTCACTTCATGAGAAGAAATAGACATACAAGACATACCTCTTTTATCACATAAATCCACTTTTTGATTGGAAGAGGGAAACCATGTTGATGAAGAGCACGTTTATTTTCAAACCATGCCTAGTGTGGATCCCACTAATTCACAAGAAATAACCTATGTTCTTAATGAGGAGGAAATTTCATTCGGAGAGTCACTTTCTTAAAATGTTTCATGTTCAAGAGAATATTTTAATTCTCTTAATTCTTCCACTTATTATTATTTGTATCCTTATTTCCTTGATGGTTTAACTTTGCAAGAAACCACCCACCATCTGATTCAAATAAACTCAATGGGGTCGACTGCTTTTGAAACACTTGATGGGGGTGATGTGCATATGGAAGATAGATATGATAAGGAATCTTCCCTTGAACTTAGCACAATTATACTGTATCAACCTTTTTCATGGGATGAAGGAAATGTTGTGGCAAATGTATATCAGACCATGCCTACTTTTGTTTCATCTTCAGTTTGAAATACTAGAAAGTCTTCTTGTTCAAGTATCCCTTTAGTTAATATTTTTTATTCTAGTGGCTTCCACCATTGTCTCAAATATTTGTCTTATACCATGATGGATACTAGCCCATGTATATCATTTCCATTAGTCTATCTCAAGTTGATGGTTGTTGGAAGTACGAGTCCAGGGAGGCTTACTAGGAAAATGAGGCACTTCATTCTACATTGATGGTTATGTAGGTTCTTTTGGTTTGTCTTCAAGGATAACCGACTTTACTAACACAAATATTCACTCACCGAGCACAATTTACACAAATTATATCCATGGTCCTCATTCGGTATGCTACTTTCCATTGAACTTCCTCTGTCAATTATACGATAGTAATCCAATATTTTATGATAGAATTGAAGTCTTGGAATTAAAATGATGGATACATTGGCATTATGACTTTACATAGCTCATTTTTTTGTCATTTGTAGTGTATCATAGGAGTGGTATAGAATAGGTTATCATATTTCCTTGGGTCTCGACCTTGTCTCTCTTGAAGACAATCACTCTCGCACGCCCAAAAAACCCTCCATGGTGGAAGAAAAGAAAAATGACGGAGCGGACTATTCTATCAATCTATTACTTGAGCAAGCTCTTACGTGACAGAGGGACAAAATGATGGATAATTTTTCCCACATCCTTCAATTCCTGCTGATAGAAACAGGCGCATCTTCATCAATAAGCCACTTTGGAAGCACCTCTCCTTTCAATGTACAAGTTAATTTTGATATTCACGTATTTGAAGGTCAGATAGATGCAAATGCCCTAGACAAATGGTTAAATATGCTAGAAGGTTAATTCTTTGTTCACCAATTTTTCGACAGGGAAAATATCATCTTTGCACTCCTTAAAGCTCTCCCCCATGTCAAACATTGGTGGGAAACTTACTGGGAGCAAAGTTCCACGGAAGAGTCTAGAATATATGGGGTCGATCCCACTTGGGATTTTTGTGGAAATGGTAAAGAAACAATATTACCCTATTGGAAACTATGAGGACCAGTATATGATATGGACCACACTGCGGCAAAAGAGGGGCCAAGCATTTTCAAAGTTCAACAATACCTTCCATACCTTGTGCACCAAGCTAGGTATCAAAGACTCTGAATGACATTTAGTTCTGAAATATCATGGGGCTCTACACAGATATATCCAAACTGAAATAGATTTTCTAGACATCTCATCACTCAGTGTTTCTTATCGATATGTTGTTAAAATCGAGCAGAAAATTAAGCACAAAGACAAATGGGAGTTCGGGTCTACAAATCCGCAACAACCAAAGTATGATAAAGATGGCCCTAACAAACAGTCTCCCGAAAACCAGTCCATGCCACAAGAATAGAAGGGTCACGAGAAGACGAAGAAGGACATCGAAAAATGGTGTGATTTTCATAAAATCCTCTAGCACAACACTGATGAATGTCGCTCAAAACAGTCATTAGTGGCCGAAATCAAAGACAAGGAGCTAAACTCTAATTCAGAATCTGATTCAGAAAATACTGATAGAAGACAGATCATTGACGCAAATCCCACTGTTATTCCCGCAACCACATCAATTCAACCAGAAAAACCAATAGATCCTAAAGAGGGGGAGAACCTTTTTCATTCACATATGTGGGTGAATGGGACCCCGCTGCATTTTATTTTTGATAGTGGAAGCCAGAAGAACCTCATCTCAGTAGAGGTCATCAAATAGTTAGGATTGTCGACAACACCACACCCACAGCCATACAACATCGAGTGGCTTCGCCAAGGATGGGATCTCCATGTTAGCCAGTAGTATCAATTGTCATACGGCATCTAGCCCTTCAAGAATGAGGTATTATGTGATGTTTCTCCACTAGAGTTTTGTAATGTTCTCTTGGGCCAGCCATATATGCAGAAGCTCCATGTTATCTATAAGTATCAACCTCGTAGTTTGATTGTTACTCTGGGGGTCATATCTATAGGATACCAGAGGTGGTTCTGACTACTATCCCACCTAAACAGTGCCGCAAGGTAGTATCTCATATTACAAAATTTAGCTTCTTCACAATCTATTCAAAAGGTGAACAAAAGGATACTACAACCACTATAGCCTTGGCCCAAGCACCTTCTATCCCACAGAAGCAGGTCGACAAGATTGCAGAAAAGTGAAAAGATTCCTTCTTCATAGAGACAACTCATGTAGCCAAACTAGTTAAAATTTTCTAACCCTTCCAGCCATAGTTTCATGAAAACCTTCAAAAAGCTAAGCAGTGCAACTTCTCCAACAAGGCAAGCAGCTCATCAACATGCAGATTCAGCAAACTCTTTTCCCTCTCCCCCAGACACTCAACGCAATGGAAACCATTACTTCCTAAGGAGGGAGGATTGATCCAGGTGGATATCGGTGGCCACCCACCTTTTCCAACTCGCTCAAAATAGTTTTCTGGCAATTTTGGCAATTCACTATTTTTAGCAGTTTTTAACTTACGGGGCCATTTTGAGGGACTAAATAAAGATTTTTCCGTATCGAGCTTCTCAAAGATAAGAAAAGGCTCTAATTTAGCCCCCAAAATGAATATCCTCAATGATACCTTTCCAACGAGCTATCGTGCACCCCAAATGAAGATCGTATACCAAAGTTATGCCCCCCAGAAGTTGATACACTAAACTACCCAAAATTGATGGTTTTTCATCTTCCAAGGTTAGGGTTTTGGATTTTATTTATGATAAAAATGTATTTGGAGCCTCATTGTAAAATCATCTTCTCATGGATTTGAATAGTCGTCACATCTCTTCTCAGAGATAAGTTGCCACCGTTCTAGTGAGTCTTTATGCACTCTGTATTTTATGGTCTTTGTACTTTTTAACTCATTAATAGAAAATTGTGTATTACTATATATCTGTGTTTATGGTTGCATCTCCGATACATTTCTGTTATAATATTGGATATTTGAGATATCTCTATACATTTATTTATTATATTCTCTCTCTCATTTCATGCTGAAAATAATCTGGATCAGTGGTATCAGAGCAGACTACTCTTGATCGGGTTGTGGTTTGTTTTGTTTTTTTTTTTGTTTTGTTTTTTTCTTTTTTTTCAGTGCATGTCCCTGACAAGGTCCAAGTATAGCAAGTTGGGTTTCAAGCTTGTCTCTCTTGAATACAATCATTCTCGCACACCCAAGAAACCATCCACGGCGGAAGAAAAGAAAAATGATGGAGCAGACAATTCTATCAATCTGTTGCTTGAGCAAGCTCTCACGCGACACAGGGACGAAATGTTGAAGAATTTTTCCCATATCATTCAATGCATGTCGATAGCAACAGGCGCATATTCATCAAACAGTCACTTTGGAAGAACCTCTCCTTTCAAAGTATAGGTTAATTTTGATATTCTCATATTTGAAGGTCAGATAGATGCGGATGTCATAGACAAATGGTTAAATNTTCAATGCATGTCGATAGCAACAGGCGCATATTCATCAAACAGTCACTTTGGAAGAACCTCTCCTTTCAAAGTATAGGTTAATTTTGATATTCTCATATTTGAAGGTCAGATAGATGCGGATGTCATAGACAAATGGTTAAATCTTCTAAAATGTTATTTCTTTGTTTACCAATTTTATGACAGGGAAAATATCACCTTCGCATTTCATAAACCTATCCCCCATGTCAAACATTGGTGGGAAACTTACTGGGAGAAAAATTCCATAGAAGAGTCTGGTATATATGGGGTTGATCCCACTTGGGAATTTTTTGTGAACGCAGTAAAGGAAAAGTATTACCCTATTGGAAACTATGAGGACTAGTATATGAGATGGACCACACTGCTGCAAGAGAGGGGCCAAGTAGTTATGGATTTCACCAATACCTTCCATATCTTGCACACCAAGATGGGTATCAAAGACTCTAAATGACATTTGGTTTTGAAATATAGTGGGGCTCTACAAAGATACATCCAAACTGAAATGGATTTTCTTGACATCTCATCACTAAGTGTTGTTTATCAATATGTTGTTAAAATCGAGCAGAAAATTAAGCACCAGAAAAAACGTGAGTTTGGGTCTGCAAATCCGCAACAACCAAAGTATGATAAATATGGCCTTAACAAACAATCTCTCAAAAACCAGTACAAGCCATGGGAAAATAAGGATCATGGGAAGACGAAGAAGAACACCGGAAAATGGTGTGATTTCCATAAAATCCCCTGGCACAACACTGATGAATGTCGCTCAAAACAGTCATTGGTGGTTGAAATCAAAGATAAGGAGACGAACTCGGATTCGGAATCTGATTCAGAAAATACTGAAAGAAGACAGATCATCGATGCAGACCCCACTACTATTGTCGTGACCACATCAATTCAACCAGAAGAACCAACATATCCTGAAGAGGGGGAGTGTATTTTTCATTCACAAGTGTGGGTGAAGGGGGGCCCGCTACATTTTATTGTTGATAGTGGAATCCAAAAGAACCTCATCTCAGCAGAGGTCGTCAAACAATTGGGATTGTCCAAAACACCACACTCACAGCCATACAACATATGATGGCGTCACTAGGGATGGGATCTCTGTGTCAGCCAGTAGTTTTGATTATCATACGACATCCAACCCTTCAAGGATGAGGTATTATGTGATGTTTCCCCGCTAGATGTCTGTGATGTTCTCTTGGGACAGCCATATATGTGGAAGTGCCATGCTATCTATAAGTCTCGACCCCGTAGTGTCATTGTTACTCTAGGGGGTCATCTCTATAGAATACCAGAGGTAGTTCTGACTACTGTCCCACCTAAACAGTGCCGCAAGGTAGTATCTCATACTACAAAATTTAGCTTCTTCACAATCTATTCAAAATGTGAACAGAAGGATAATGCAACCACTACAGCCTTGGCCCAAGCACCTTCTATCCAACAAAAGTAGGACAACGAGACTGCAGAAAAGCACAAATATTCCTTCTGCGCACAGACATATCATGTATCTAGACTAGTTAAAAAGGTCCAAACCTTCCAGCCACATGTTCGTGAAACCCTTCAAAAAGCTAAGCAGTGCAACTTCTCCAACAAGGCAAACAACTCATCAAGATGCAGATTCAACAAACTACTTTCCCTCTCCCTATGGAACTCAACACAATGGATACCATTGCTTCCTAAGGAGGGAGGATTGATCCAGGTGGATATCAGTGGTCACCCACCTTTTCCAACTCCCTCAAAACAATTTTCTCGCAATTTTGGCAATTTACTATTTTTAGCAATTTTTAACTTTCGAGGCCATATTGAGGGCTTAAATGAAGGTTTTTTGGGGTCGATCTTCTAAATGATATCCAAAGTCTCTAATTGATCCCCCAAAATGAATCTCCTCAAATATACCTTTCCAACATGCTAGCGTGTGCCCCAAATGAAGATTGTATGCCAAAGTTACGCCCTCGGGAAGTTGATACACCAAACTACCCAAAACGAGGTCCACAAAATTGTTGGATTTTCATCTTCCAGGGTTAGGGTTTTGGATTTTATTTATGATAAAAAGGCCTTTGGAGCCTCATTGTAAAATCATCTTCTCACGGATGCAAGTAGCCATCACATCTCTTCTCAAAAATAAGCTTCCATCATTCTAACGAGCCTTTCTGCACTCTGTATTTTACAGTCTTTGTACATTTTCTCTCATTAATAGAAAATTTTGTATTACTGTATATTTGTGTTTATGGTTGCATCTCTGATACATTTCTGTTATAATATTGGATATCTGAGATATCTTTGTACATTTATTTATTATATCTCTGCTCTCATTTCGTGCCAAAAATAATCTGGATCAAGTACACATCTTCTCAAGATGTTATTTGCACCCATCTTATATAAGTGGCATGCAATCAATTGATAATTTGCAGTTTTGACTACCAGATTTTTCTTCTGCACGGTGTTGAATTCTTGTGGTGCAGTCCTTGTACTCAAGTATTGAATGATGTTAGCAAAATATTCATCAGCTACTTGGACTGAAAATAATTGTGCATCAGGGAAGTTGTCCTCTAAGTTCGTGGGTTCCTCTCCATTAGTTATCCTTGATAGGTGATCAAGTCCTGCATTCAACTTCCCTGGTTTGACTATTACTTCAAATTCAAATTCTTGGAACATCAGTAACCATCTACAAATTCTCACCCCCAACACTAGCTTATTGACTAGGTATTTGAGGGTTGAATGATCTGTAAACATATTGAAATGTTTACCTAGTAAGTAATGTCTGAACTTATGGAGTGCATAAACCATAGCTAGGCATTCTCTTTCTATGGTATTGTAATTCTTCTCTAACTCTGACAGTTTTCTGCTAGCAAATGTTGTAGGATGGTCCAATTCCCATGCTCTTGGATGTGCCAGAATAGATCCAATTGTTATAATTGATGCATCAACATGCACATGAAATGTCTTTTCCCAATCTGGGAATACTAGTATTGGTGTTGTTACCATCCTCTCTTTTAGATTTTCCAACCCTCGATGACAGTCCTCATTCCACTGAAACTTTCTATCTTTCCTCAATAGTTTCTCCATTGGTGCATTGATCTGTGCATACCCTTTTATGAATTTTCTGCAATAGCCTGTGTGTCCCAATGTTTCTCTCAACTGGTATACTGATTTTTCTAGTGGTAGATTAACATCACTGCAATCTTGGCAGCATCTACTAGCAAGCCTTGTTTCCATACCATATGGCCCAGTAGTATCCCAAAATGTGTTCCAAAGATGGACTTCTTGATATTTAGCGAAATTTGACACTACCTACATCTTTCTAACATTAGCTTTAACACCTCTACATGGTACTTCAACAGAATATATATTGTCCAATTATCCAGGTATACTTTTAAAAATTGATGGATGAATTCTTTAAAAGTAGCTACGACTATTGTTGAGAATATAGTTGGTGCATTCTTCAGCCCAAAAGGCATGAATTTCTACTGGTAGGATCCCCATTCTGTGGAAAAAGTACTCTTGTACCGATCTTCTGGGGCTATATTGATTTGATGGTAACCTAAGAATGCATCTGTGAATGAGTATCTGTAACACACCCACTACGGGAACTAAGATTTTTCAGCTTTTTCTTTCTCCCCTTCTTCGAGGGACAGAGTTCCCAAATTCTTACGAGGTTCTAGCGTAAGCTAGGTCCTCTAATTGGGACCTTCACCACACCAATTCACTAGTTCTTTCGTTGAAGATCCATCTTGTACAACTCATGCACCAAGCGTAGGATTTACTCCCATGTGTCCATCGGTTGTGACCCCAAGCTAAGATAAGAAGCGCATTTCACATTTTGGGACTTTGGGAACCAGGAGTTCGAAATGTCAGGGAGTGGATTTCTTCGACTCTTCAAACCCCAAAACCCAAAATCCTATTCACACCAAGCCGCTTCGAGATTTCACCTACCGGGACTTCGCGTACCGGGATTTCATGATGTATGAAGACGGGGTTCATACCCTTCAGATTTTCGGGAGCCGAAACTCCAAAGCTCATATACCCTCTAAACTCCCTTCGGGGTTTCGCAAGTCGGGATTCTGCAATGTGCGAGGACAAGAGGTCTCGCATCTAGGTTTCTTGGGAGCCGAAACTCTGAAGTGCATATATATACGCTAATCTCGTTTCGGGGTTTTGCGAGTCAGGATTTTTTGATGTGTGATGACAAGTGGTCTTGCATCTGGGTTTCCTGGAAGCCGAAACATCGAAACGTCAAAAATTATCCATGCTATACTTATTTTGGGGTTTCATACTTCGGGATTTCGCGATGTATGAAGACGGGGTTCATACACTTCGGATTTCTGGGAGCTGAAAATCTGAAGCTCATATACCCTCTAAACTCCCTTCAGGGTTTCGCAAGTCGGGATTTCGCGATGTGCGAGGATAAGAGGTCTCGTCTCTGGGTTTCCCGGGGGCTGAAACATCGAAACGTCAAAAATTATCCATGCTATACTTATTTCGGGGTTTCATACTTCGGGATTTTGCGATATGCGCAGATAGGAGGTCTTGCACCTGGGTTTCCTGGAAGCCGAAACTCTGAAACCTACATATATATATATATATATATATATGTATATATATGTATATATATGTATATATATGTATATATATGTATATATATGTATATATATGTATATGTATATGTATGTGTATATGTATGTGTATATGTATGTGTATATGTATATGTATATATATCGCTCATCCTATTTCAGGAATTCGCAAACTGGGTTTTCAGGATATGCAACGACAAGAGGTCTCGCACCTAGGTTTCCCGGGAGCCGAAACTCCGAAACACCAACCTCTAAGCATGCTCCACTATTTTGGGATTTCCTCCATCGGGATTTTGCGAGTCAGGATTTCGAGACTGGCGAATACATGGGGCCCACACTTAGGTACCCCGGGTGCCGAAATACCGAAATATAATAACTTCTCCACACTCTATCTTTTCGGGATTTTGCAAGTCGAGACTTCGAGACTTGCGAGTACAAGTGTTTCAGGATAAATCCGTGAGTGTGGACACAAACCGATCTCCCTAGATCCACCTGGATCTAGAAAAAAACAAGACAGAATAATACACTTTCCCTAGATCTAGCCTATTGAATGAACTAAGAGATAAGGATTATGGACATACCTTATGAACGCTTTCCTTATGTCTCTGTTGTTCCAAGCTTTGTTTCAATGCTCTTGCACTGTTCAGATCACAACAGTACAAACCAATCGAAGTAAAGTCAGATTAATATATTCAATAGCTAGTCTATACATATGATCAAGGAGTTATGTAATAAAGTGACATCATCTTTATGGGAAAGGGACGTATTACTGTATTGAATTAACTGAAAGTGAAACTTACAACCTGAGCCTTGATGTTGTAGGTCTCCTTTCTATGGCTCCTAGCTCTAACACACACACTTGCTCATGCATGAAGAAAATCAACCACTTTTGATGACCTTGTTGTTGTCTCTAGCTGCTGTAGCATCAGTCCTCCATACAGTCTTGCACTAGTTCTCCAATCAATCTCTTGCTAGTTTGCTTCTAACTTTTTCCATAAGCATTCCCCTCAATATATAGGAGAAGATATATTAGTTACTTGGATAGGAATGATCCCAAGATATCTGGAATTCCAGCTCTTAGATAACCATTCGTTAGCCAACTCATCCTTCTCGAAGATTCCCTTCTAGAAGGCTCAAGAACTTCATCTTTTTCCTCTTTAAGAAGATGTTCGCACCCTGGCAATTAGGTACAGTGCGAACCCCTCGCACTCCATCTTAATTCAGCCTGCGAGAATCAGGCATTCTCGCAGGCAAGTATATAGATAGTCTGCGAACTTCTTTAAAAAATATGTTTTCTGGAAGCAGACAAGTGTAACTTTTCTCGGGAAAGTATTCTTAGTGAAGAGCTTGATTTTCCATCATCATAACATTATCATAGCATCATCACGATGACCAAAATTGTGGATAATAGAATGCCCCCCAAAGTCTGAGAGTGGAATCAGTGACAGTCAATAGACTTTGTAAGATGCATGTGTGTGTCAAGAACCAAGAGCACATCTAATCAGAGACCTGCAAACATCCAAGCATCAGCAAAATATTATGTATACCAATTCCTGAGGTAGGCATTCCCATACTCATATCATAGACTGACGACATCATAAACAAAAGTCATGGCCACCAATCATACATTGTGGATCCATGCAGTCATAATATAGCACAGCCACCTGAATACACTATGGATCTGTGCGACAAATTTTAATCAAGACGACATAGCCACGAAACATACACAGTGGATCTATGTGTCGCAAATTATACATATACTCCATCGTAACCTGGATCATAAAGATAATATCCAGGGTCTTCAATCTCGTTGCCCAAAGTATGAATCTAACCATGTGATTACATGTGTTGAAGTCGAACATGGTAGAAACCACTTGATTACCGGTCATTGATGTAACTGTTAACAAGTGCGAGGGAAATCACCATTGATGTCAATGACTCCCAAGGTACTACAGTACAATCCATCGACTGTGAATAAATGTGTTGATGTCGAACACCTGACGGAATCTCTCGATCAAGGGTCAATGATGTAAACCCACTGCTGAAAATGAGGAACTTTCCATTCAGGCATGCAAGCTCCAAGGTACGGAATAATTTCTAATCCTTGATTTCGGATAATTTGCTGATGTCGATGGAACAAGACTCGTCACAGGAGGGCCTTGATGTATCCCCCATTAATGACACAAAATGAGTGACAGATTTTGAAAGTGAAACAGAGCACGTAGCAATTGGACTTCGGACACAGGGAAGGCCGACAAGAAGAGAATGGATAACTGCAGATGGCCGACTCAAATAGAGGTTTCCGACAGACTGCTCTTGAACATATGAACGACACGACCAATGATTTGGCAGCATTGACTCAAAGACGACACATGGAAAGACCTTGTTATCAAATCGAATGAGAGACAAATGGATTTCCCAAACCGGCTTCAAATGATGAATAGGGGGTGT
>ML779281.1:802985-821060 GCA_009831015.1 Picea engelmannii
TAGGTGGTCTTTCCAATACAATCCTACAGCCACCATTTCTGATCAAAACACCATACAGACAGTCTTATACCGAGATCATTCATAATTGCAAAACCCATGAACATACATGTCAGAATATAAATTTCAAGATACGAGATATAACACTTATTGTAAAAACACCAGGTTTGATGCAACTGCTGAGAGGGGTGCTCATTTCCACCCAACCGTAGGCTCAGCGATTTCGAATGGATTTACCACTAGCCACCCCCAATATTAGACCACGATGTTGTGAGACTAAGTCTCTATTCATCAGAAGTTGAGAACGAAGGTTACTCTCCTTCTTCTCTGCTTATCAATCACTCTGTATATTTTTCCAGAGTCCTTCTGATTTCTCCCCTCTTGCGATCTCTGTCACGACTACCCCCTTCCATACCTCTTTCCTGCCTTTTCTTCTCCGGCAAGGTTGTGTGTGGCACAAACTTCCCCGTGGTGTTCAGGTCTGTGGCTTCCACAGATGGGAGGTTCACCCCCATCCCTCATTAACTCATGAGGAGCCTCTTCACCTACCAACCTGGCGATTAAGTCATTTCGGTGCCAGCGAGCCGCTCTTGATCTTCGGGCCAGTGAAGACCAAATATGGTATTGGTTTCGGTGGAAGTTAACGCCACCATTCCAGGTTCCTTCCACCACCTTTCATCATCCATCGTGGTCTCTTTTCAGCACATCCCCCTCCCAGCAGTCCTGCAACATATATTCATAACATTATTTACATTCGTCAACATTTTATACTATGGTCCATTCACAAATCACACATTCACATCTTTAAGTCTGCCATAGTTCTTAGCCAGTATAGTTATTTTTACAGACTGGGGGAAATAGGGTGTTACAATTCCCTCCCCCTTAAAGGAACATCGTCCTCGATGTTCTATATATCAATATGACATGTATGAACAGAGGTAAACAAAATTGGATATGCCTGTTTCATGGCATCTTCCATTTTCCATGTAGCCTCATCTGGGCCAAAATGTCTCCACTACACCTTGACCTGTGCAATGGTTCGGTTCTGGAGTGGGGTTTTATTTCTGTCCAGTATGCATTAAGGTTCTGGTAGGAATTCTCCCTCCGGTTCCACCTGGATCATAGACTAGTCAATTATATGATTAGAATCATGTACATATTTCTTCAATAATGAAACATGGAAAACATTATGTGCTTTTACTATGGGAGGAAGTGCTAGCTTATAGGCTACAAGTCCCACTCTATCTAGAACCTCAAAGGGTCCACAATACCGAGGTGCCAACTTGGCAGAAGCTCCCATTTTCAGGGAACTCTTCCTAGGCCTAACTCTGAGATATACATGGTCTCCCATCTTGAACTCTCTTGGATTTCTATTTTGGTCAGCGTAACTTTTCTATCGGTTCTGTGCAACCTTCAGGTTTTGTTTTATCTGAGTCACTTGTTGTTCCATTTATTTCAACATGTTGAGTCCAAAAGAAATTATATTTACGGGATTACTCCAACTGACAGGAGTGTTGCACGGCCTACCATAGAGGACTTCAAAGGGACTCATATTTAAGGATTCTTGGTAACCGTTGTTGTAGGTGAATTCCACCAATGGTAGGTAGTCTTTCCACTTCTAGGGTTGATGCATTACATGCATTCTTAGCATGTCTTCTAGTATTTGGTTCACTCTATTTGTCTGTCCATCGGTTTGAGGATGATAGGCGGTGCTAAACAACAACTTGGTCTCTAAACCCACCATTAGTGATTTCCAAAAGTTGGAAGTGAATTTTGTGCCTCTGTTAGACATGATCTCTTTTGGCATACCATGCAGTCTGAATATCTCTTTCATGAATACCTGAGCAATGTCTATTGCCTTACAAGTAGACTTGATGCGGATGAAATGAGTAGACTTGCTCAATTTATCCACCACTACCATAATGATGTCATTTTGTTTGGTCGAGGTTGGTAACCCAATGATGAAATCCATGGAGATGGTTTCCCATTTCCATTCTGGGATTGGTAGAGGTTGTAATAATCCTATTGGATGTCGATGTTTTGCTTTTACCTGTTGGAATTCTATGCATTTGGCTAAGTACTCAGCTATGTCTTTCTTCAATCCAGGCCAATAGAATTGTTTCTTGGTGGTCGTGATCATCTTCTGGTATCCTGGATGGCCAGTATAGGGTCTTTTGTGTAGTTCATCCATTATGAACCTCTTCAAGTCGTCACAATATGGGATATACAATTTGTTTCTGTAAGTGAGAAGACCTCCTTCCATCATCTGGTAGCCTCCATATTTTATCCCTGTGGGTTCTTACTGCAGGTACAAGGTCACAGTTTGGAAGAATGTGTTTGTCTCTTATGTATTTCTGACTCTTTCCTTGACATCCATCTCGCAGGTGCTTACCGCTACCAGGTGAATTGTTTTCATGCTTCTGCTAAGGGCATCAGCCACCCTATTTTCCTGTCCCTTAATATGTTTGATTTCAAAATCAAACTCGCTGAAGAGGGCCATCCACCTAGCTTTTCTGGCATTGACCTTTGGTTGGTCAAACAAATATCGCAATCCATAGTGGTCTGCATAAGTACAAACTTTCTTCTGAAGAGGTAATGCCTCCACATTTTTAAGGCGTGCACTATGGCATCTAGCTCTAGATCATGGGTCACATAGTTGACCTCGTGCTCATTCAATTTTTGGGATTCATAGAAGACCACACTTCCTCCCTGCATAAGGACTCCTCTGAGCCCTTCCTTACAGGCATCTTTGCACACAAGGAAGTCAGCTTCGAGATCGTTGATATTCAGCATGGGTGCATGGGTCAATAGATGTTTCAGGGTTTGAAATCTTTCTTCACATTTCTGTGTACATGTAAATTTTGTCCCCTTTTTCTGGAGGGCAATGATTGGACAACCAATCTTGGAGAGTCCTTTTATAAATATCCTATAGTATCCTGCTAATCCCATAAAGGATTTGATATCTGAACCTTCCTTCGGGGTAGGCCATTCCATGATAGACCTGATCTTATCAGGGTCTACTGCTACCCCTTCTTCAGATAGGACATGGCCCAAGTAATGTATTTGCTTCTGGAAAAAGTCACACTTTCTAAATTTGGCATAGAGATGATGTTCTCTTAGCACTTGAAGCACAAGTCTAAGGTGTTCCTCATGTTCCTCTCTATTCTTGGATTAAATTAATATGTCATCAATAAAAACCAACACAAATTTGTCTAGGAATTTGTTGAGCACATTGTTCATTAAGCACATAAAAGTGGCAGGGGCATTGGTTAACCCAAATGGCACTACCACAAACTCATAGTGACCATACCTCGTCCGGAAGGTAGTTTTATGGATGTCTTCACCCTTGATTCGGACTTGATGGTATCCTAAACTCAAGTCAATATTTGAGAAAATAGACGCACCCCCCAATTGATAGAACAGGTCATCGATCTTGGGCAAGGGGTACTTGTTCTTTATGGTTACCTAATTGAGTTGTCTATAATCTACACATAGTCTAAGGGTACCATCCTTATTTTTCAAAAATAGGACTGGTGCTCCCCATGGACACACGTTGGGCTGGATATAGCCCTTATCCATCATTTCACTCAATTGCAATTTGAGTTCAACTAGTTCAGGTGTGCTCATCCAGTAGGGTGTCCTAGACACCGGCACTGCTCCCGGTGCAAGTTCTATCGAGAATTCAATGTCCCTTCTCGAAGGTAGACCCGGTACCTCTTCCAAAAATACATCTCTATATTCTCTCAGGGTAGGGTGGTCTTCAAGGTTTGGTTCGTCACCTTCAATTGTTTTCAACACCTCTATTGCATATAGGGGACATCCTTTTCGGAAATACCTTCTCATTTGTAGAGCTGATATTTGTCTCACTGAGACAGGTTTTCGGATCCCTTGAAGGGTTATCATTTTTCCTTCTTTACTTACACATTCTAAGGTTTTATGGTAACAGTCCAATCTGGATTTATGGGTGGCTAGCTAGTCCATACCAATCAACACATCATACGATCCCAGGGGTAATATGTTAAGGGTTGCTTGGGTGGGGAATTCACCCAACATTAAATGGCAGGTTGGTATGACCTCTGCTACCCTTCTTTTGGTGCCATCGACTAATTGTACCAACCATGGCTTGGTATATTTATGTGGTTGTAGTTTACACTTATCAACGGTCTTAGGGGCTATATAACTCAAGTTTGAACCAGGGTCAATCAAAATAGACACTAGATGGTTGGAAATCATACCTTCTATTTCCACCACTGAAGCTTGGTGGTCGGCTTGGTTATTATCCAAGGCTACATAAATTTGCGGCACACTCCCGGACACATCATTGACGGTGGTAGCTTCCTGGATGTTGTAAATTCTCCAACTATTCTGTTGTCGTTGTGGACAGTCTCTCAGTAGATTTTCTTCTCCGCAACCCCAACATTTCAAATGTTCTCTCTTTGGGTTATCAGCCTTCACTAGTATAGATCCAGAAGTTTTATTTTCGCCCAAGGAGGGAAAGTTCTGCTGGTGTACACTCTGGGCTGGGAAACTCATCCTTGAGTTCTTCTTATAGTTCTTAAATATTGGGGATTTAATCCCCTTTCTCTGAAATCCCGAACTATTCTTCGGTTTCCATCCTTCATGAGGTTCTGTCTAATGTCCAAACTGTTCATGACATATCTTGCCTTTCGGATAGTGCCTTCTAGGGTATTTGGCTCATCAAATTCAATTCTATTCCGATAGTCCTTAGGTAGTCCGCTAATGAAACATTGCACCTTTTCCTTTTATTCTTTTATATAAGGTACATACCTCAACAACTCGAGGAATCTGCTGAYATATTCCTCTATAGTGAGTTTCCCCAGTTTGAGTTCATAGAATTCTTTAGTCTTTTCGTCGAAATATTTTTCCGACAGATACTTCTTCCGGAAGTATTTCTCAAACCGTTCCCAAGACAGGTCCTCTTCGTCAACCCCTTTCACATTCTTACGGTCTTCCCACCAAATGGAAGCCTTTCTGTTCAAGTTGAGGGTGGCCACTCGGGCCTTCAAATTTTTTGAGAAGTCATGGACTCTGAAATACTTCTTTAGTCCAAGCAGCCAGGCCTCTGCTTCCTCTCCCTTCTTTATTTCACCATCAAAGGAGGGTGGTTTGGCCTTCCTGAATTCTTCGAATTTATGACCCTTGGAAAGATTTCGCTTCTTCTGTCTTCTTTGGGAATAAGAACTAATTCTGCTGCTAAAAGAGCCCTCCGAACCGCCATCTTCCTTCCCAAAGGAATCATCCACCACTTGTCCTTTACCTCTAAGATGGACCTTTTTCGAGGTTCTCCTTTCAGTGTAGCCACTGATATGACCATGTTTCGATGTCTCAGGTTCATGTTGCAATTTTCTTTGTATGTCGGATAAGCTCTACAGTAAAACTGCGTTAATTTATGTTTGCTTCTCTTGTTCTTTCATCATCCTCTCATTGTCAGCCTTGCAACTTTGTAATTCGACCATGAGGCTCCTCGTAGTCTCAGCTAGATCTGGAGGGGTCCCTATTTCCCTCCTTTCATCAGACTCTTCCTCTCTATTATGGGAGCCCTCCCCCACTTCATGGTGAGTCACCATTCTCTACATCTGCAATTTCTCGTGGTTGATCTTCCTCTTCGTGTGCAAAAGAAAAACGTTGGTTGTTAGTCATTATTTATATTCATTTATAACTAGTACATAATTCATCTCTTTTTTCTTCTTTTTTTCACATGCACACACACACAATAGGAGTTTTCATTCTAAACTTCGACTTTTGATTAAGAAGGTTAAGACAGGGGGTTTCTCCTTTTTGGAGTGTTTCGAATGGAGCTCCTGTGCAACTCGTTCATGAGCCCAAGCAGGCCAAGTGTTGTAACCATGCTCTGATACCAATTTGTAACACACCCACTATGGGAACTAAGACTTTTCGTCTTTTTTTTACTCCCCTTCTTTGAGGGACAGAGTTCCTGAATTCCTACGAGGTTCTGGCATAAGCTAGGTCCTCCAATCGGGACCTTCACCACACCAATTCACTGGTTCTTTCATTGAAGATCCATATTGTACAACTCACGCACCAAGCATAGGATTTACTCCCATGTGTCCATCAGTTGTGACCCCGGGCTAAGCCAAGAGGTGCCTTTCGCATTTCGGGACTTCGGGAACCGAGAGTTTGAAATGTCAGGGAGTCCAGTTCTTCGACTCTTCAAACCCCGAAACCTGAATTCCTATTCACACCAAGCCACTTCAGGATTTCACCTACCGGGACTTCGCGTAACGGGATTTCGCGATGTATGAAGACGGGGTTCATACCCTTTGGATTTTTGGGAGCCGAAACTCTGAAGCTCATATACCCTCTAAACTCCCTTCGGGGTTTCGCAAGTCGGGATTTTGCGATGTGCGAGGACAAGAGGTCTCGCATCTAGGTTTCCCGGGAACCAAAACTCTGAAGTGCATATATATACGCTAAGCTCATTTTGGGGTTTCGCGAGTCGGGGTTTCGCGATGTGCGATGACAAGAGGTCTTGCATCTAGGTTTCCCGAGAGATGAAACACTGAAACGTCAAAACCTATCCATGCTATACTTATTTATGGGTTTCATACTTCGGGATTTTGCGATGGATGAAGACGAGGTTCATACCCTTCGGATTTCCGGGAGTCGAAACTCCGAAGCTCATATACCCTCTACACTCCCTCCGGGGTTTCACAAGTCAGGATTTCACGATGTGCAAGGACAAGAGGTCTCATATCAGGGTTTCCCAGGGGCCGAAACATCGAAAAGTCAAAACTTATCCACACTATACTTATTTCGGGGTTTCATACTTCGAGATTTCGCGATATGCGCAGACAGTTGGTCTCGCACCTGGGTTTCCTGGGAGTCGAAACTTTGAAACCTACATACATATATATATATATATCGCTCAGCCTATTTCAGGAATTTGCAAACCGGGTTTTCGGGATATGCGACGACAGAAGGTCTCGCACCTAGGTTTCTCGAGAGCCGAAACTTTGAAACACCAACCTCTATGCATGCTCCACTATTTCGGGGTTTCCTCCATCGGGATTTTGCGAGTTAGGATTTCGACACTGGAGAATACATGGGGCCCGCACTTAGGTACCCTGGGTGTCGAAATACCGAAATATAATAACTTCTCCACTCTCTATCTTTTCAGGATTTTGCAACTCGGGACTTTGAGACTTGCGAGTAGAAGGGAACTCACCCTTGGATATTCTAGATGCCAAAATATCAGGATTTAGCTACACATTGTCATTTTGGGATTTCGCATGTTGGGTTTTCAGGACTTGCGAGTACAAGGGAACTCACCCTTGGGTTTCCTGGATAACGAAACTCCGAAATACCAACTCTTAAACCTCCTCATCTTATTTCAGGATTTCGCAAGTCGGGGTTTCGGGACTTGCAAGTATAAGGAAACTCACACTTAGGTACCCCGGGTGCCGAAACACCGAAATGTCCTAACCCATCCACCCATTGTCATTTTGGGATTTCGCGAGTCGAGGTTTTGGAACTTGTGAGTACAAGGGAATTCGCACTTAGGTACCCCGGGTGCCGAAATACCGAAATGTCGAAGTCAAAGAGGACCATTCTCTCTCGTGTAGGGTTTTAATACTTACGCCATAAAATCCTCCAGCAGATCCTTGGATAAACTTTCAAAAAGGGTGTCCCTGTGGGGAGATCTATCTAGGGCATTACTTGAGACAAATAAGGGAATAAATTTCCCGAGAACAGACTTGAAAAATGAATCCGTTCAAAACATATATATATATATATTTACGTAAGCCATAGGTGGCCTTTCCAACATAAGCATGCAGTCAAAATATGCAGATATATATAAGCCATAGGTGGTCTTTCCAATACAATCCTACAGCCACCATTTCTGATCAAAACACCATACCGACAATCTTATACCAAAACCATTCATAATTGCACAACCCACGAACATACATGTCAGAATATAAATTACAAGATACGAGATATAACACTTATCGAAAAAACACCAGGTTTGATGCAACTGTTGAGAGGGATGCTCGTTTCCACCCAACCATAGGCTTAGGGATTTCGAATGGATTTACCACTAGTTACCCCCGAGCTTAGACCACGATGCTGTGAGACTGAGTCTTTGTTCGTCAAAAGTCAAGAATGAAGGTTACTCTCCTTCTTCTCTGCTTATAAATCGCTCTGTATATTTTTCCAGAGTCCTTTCGATTTCTCCCCTCTTGCGATCTCTGTTGCGACTACCCCCTTCCACACCTCTTTCATGTCTTTTCTTCTCTGGAGAGGTTGCGTGTGGCATGAACTTCCCCGCGGTGGTCAGGTCTAAGGCTTCCACGGATGGGTGGTTCACCCCCATCCCTCATTAACTCATGAGGAGCCTCTTCACCTACCAACCTGGTGAGTAATTCATTTCGGGGCCAGCGAGCCGATCTTGATCTTCGGGCCAGTGAAGACCAAATACGGTATTGGTTTCGGTGGAAGTTAATGCCACCATTCCAGGTGCCTTCCACCACCTTTCATCAGCCATTGTGGTCTCTTTTTAGCACATACCCCTCCCAGCAGTCCTGCAACATATATTCATAACATTATTTACATTCATCGACCTTTTATACTAAGGTCCATTCAAAAATCACACATTCACATCTTTGAGCCTACCATAGTTATTTGTATAGACTGGGGGAAACAGGGTGTTACAGTATCCTTCATGGCCTCCCACATTCTCTAATACCTCATCTATGAAAGGGGTAGGGAAAGGGTCATGAAAGCAAGAATTATTAACTTCCTCAGGTCAACACATATTCTTATCCATCCCTACTTCTTCTCTTGAACTACCATAGGGCTGACCCACTCAGATTCCTCCACTGGTTCTATGATTTCAACCTCCAACATCCTGTCAATTTATGCCTTTACTTTATGTTTATATATTGGGGTTCACTCTATATCATCGTTGTCTAATTGATCTAACCTCAAATTTGAGAGGTATCTTCATCTCTCCTATCTCTCCTGCCATGCCTTTCATTTCTGTAAAGGTTTTTGGGAACAGGTCAATGTACTTGCGCAGTAACTTTGTTATGATTTCTACTATTTGCTTGTCCCAGTAGTCTCTAATGTTGTCCATTTTGGGATTCTCGGTTGTCCCAATGTTAAATTTCTTCAGCTTGATCGGTGCAGCAAACACTTATGATTCCATAGGTGGACCTTCCACCTCTCTTTCGCCTTCAACTTCTGTTATCTGAATGTTGTGTGGGTCCTCTTGACCTGGTGCTTCTTCCTGCACATGGTAACATGATAGTAGTTCTTTCACTATTTGTATGTTCTATTGTTGATCTTTTGTCATAAGTTCAACTTCTAGTTCCTTAATGAATATCACCCCTCTAATTTGTTTGAGTGTTGATTCTATGTTGGGGTTCTCATGTTCAAATGAGAAAGTGACTGTAAAGTTCTCTTGTAACAATGTCCATCCTGTAGTTCCTCTGTGCAGTTCCTGATCTACATACCAATTTGTTGGGATTCGTTCTAGTGTATGAATAAAGTGATGAGGCCATTCCTCTAGTGGTTTCATCGTCCATAATGTTTTTCACTTCTCCAAGTTTTCTGAAGGTGACCCCTTATCCATCATTTCTCTACATCATTCTTCTCTACGTCGAACCTAATGTGCAGTAATAGTTTTAATTGGTACCAGTATTTCAGGGTCTCTTTATGCGCACCCCGTCATCTTGTAGGTGTTGCCTTGAGTGCTATATCCAAATATAAGACCCTCTAATTTGGTAATAGTGCATATTCATATCTTATTAGGAATTCCTCTAAGTCGTTCATCCCATGAAAGTTAGGAGGTTCTCTTATTTCTATACCTACCCATCGTACTGTGCGTTCTATTCTTGCACATCTTCTTGTAGAGACTTCATGTAATCTCTACTGCCAATTTTCCAACCCTGTATCTAATTCTGATGCGCATGACGTGATGCTTCTCCAACTGAGTACCCCATCTACAGTTAGATTCACATAGTCCTCTTCTCGTGCGGTGGTTCTGTACAGCTGGTTAATTTCCTCTAGGTCTAAGCAAGTGGGTTCTACAAACCTTTCTTTTTCTGATGGGTCTAATGGCGCAATGAATCTATATTCTCTAGACTTGAATGTCATCTTCCTCGTCTTTAAATTTATTATGGCCCGATTCCTGAATGTTGAATTCACTCCAAGAAATGTTGGATAAGGTGTTGTGCCATCCACTGTTTGTATTACTTCGAAGTCTTCCTTGGTGCGCACTCCATCAAGATCTATTATCACACCCTTTAGCCTTCCAATTGGTAGAACTCTGTGTTGATTTGCTAGTTTTAGTTGAACAAGTGAATATCCTAATGTGGGCTCTCCCATACATTTCCATGTCTTCTTGGGTAACACATTCACCTTAGAGCCTAAATCCAGTATGATGTCCCCAATATTGAAATCCCCAATGTTATCATTTAATCTCAATTCCTTGCTTGTACTCCTTCTCGTATGCAGGTGATTGATTGTTTTCTGTTCTAATTTCCCCTTGACCTTTGAGTTACATCTTTCTAGCATATTTTGCAAAATTTTAACAGATGATTGGTCATTTAATAACTTAACACAAGATTGCAAAAAATCCTTTATGGTACTTACTTGTCCTAGAGGTTGTGCTTCATTAGTATGATCCAATGATGAAGGCATCCCATATGTTGCTCCTTCCTAAGTATGTCGCATTGTTGATGTAGATGCAATGTCCAGCTTCAAGAATTCTTGTTTGGCTTGTTGGAATATCCCCTTTTTGTTATGTGCATCAAAATACTTATGTGGTTCAGGATTCTTCTTCACCCATTGGTGTTGTGTTGGATCTTGTCTTACTGCGTCATTTCATGTCTTAGTTCCTCTGCACGTAACTATGTTGATATTTAGTCTATCATCCCTTGCTTCTGTATAAATCCATTGAACATTATGATCGTTCTGAGTTTGTTATTCCTGGATCTTCCCCAATAGTGTCGAACAGTCTTTTGTATCATGATCTGATGCACGACAATACATACATGTCACAGGTGGAAGTGGACATTATCTTGCATAGTGTCATGGTTGTTGACAGTTGTGACATACCACCGGTCCTCTACCTCTTCCAAATCCTCCTCTTCCTCATCCTCCACCTTTATAGCCAACTCGATCTCMTTGTGGTGCATTGTAYTGGGGTGCCTGGTTATACTGTGTAGGATTATATTGTGGTTGTGCGGTATTGTACTACAGCTATGCAGTGTTATATTGTTTTGGCACAATGTTATATGGGGCTGGTACTTGGTTAAATTGTGGTGCATCTTTCCCTGTCATCATCTTTTCCTGCACCCTAGAGGTATATGATGTATGTTCCCTCATCAGCTCCATTGTCCTGAAATATTTTTCATCGTGGCCTACTGACTTGCAAAAGTTGCAATGTGAACTCTCAGGAACTGTCTAGTATTTCTTCATCATTGGACAGTGATATGGATCATTCCCCTATGTCTTATAGATCTCACACCATAGTCCTCCTTATGGAAAAGGGTTTGGAAATCTTGTTTCCATGTATTATGCGAATGTTGGGAATTCATTCTTGTTGTGTCTTGTCTTGCATGTGGTACACCAAAAAGCTTCCCTTTTTTCCTTACCCCTGTTCTGGTTTAGTTGAAATGTTAAGTTCTTCAGATCCTCCTTTAGTTCCTCTCTGGATGGATCTGTCTTCTGATATTGGTTATCTTCCAGGTGTAGGGCTTCTTGCAGAGCCTCTGCCTGAGTTTGAAACTTTTGTTGTCTCAAAGGGTACTTCAAGTGTGGTAGCAACGAATTGACAAACAGATGCCTATGTTGCATGTCTATCGTGACATATTTTAGATTTCCCTTCAATCATATGAATCTCTAGTCAATCTCCCACACATATTCTCCTGGTTTCTGTCTGATCTCTATCATCTCATTCATGTATTTATCCTCTGATCTAGGTTTCTGGAATTCATTTATCAACAGCTTATTGATATCCACAATCGCTCTGGTTGTCCCTGGTGGACTGTTTGCGGCTAAGCTCATGTACCAATCCAATGCACAATCTCTTAGCATGATGCCTGACTGCACAAGTTTAGTATCCTCATATGCGATCTATTTTTCTTCCTACATCTTTTCACAAATGAACAAGTGCTTCTCAGTTTTCTCCGACGCCTCTCCCTTAAATTCTGGTAATCAGATGGTGGGATCGTGTCCTGCCATCCTGAATGTTAAACTACTACATCTACATGGTGTAGATACTTGGATACCACTTCCTGAACTGGCTCCTCCATTTTCTTCTCCTTAACTAGATGTACTTCATGTTGTCTTCCTTCCGAAATTTGGTTGTCTAAATGGTGGTGTTCTTATTGGTGTATTAATCACGCATGGGTTTATGGATTCCACACTAACACTGATATGGATAGGAGTGATTCCTTATATTCATGTTCTTGGACCTCTTGTCTTCCTTTCATATGTTACACGTAGGATTTCCTCAATCTTCTCCACAGCCTGGAGATCCTCTACCTCTTCTTCATCACTTGCCAAGCCTTCCCTCGCGGATATGGCTCTCTTCTTGTTGTTCATCTTATATTGGTAGGGTACTCCACTATGAATTCTTCCAGTCATTTCCATGATCTACTTGATTTAGTATTCCTCCATAATGATTGGATCCAAGGCCTCCTCATTCTTTCCTCTATCCATTTCTTCTTCTATTTCTTTGTCTCTTGTCAGTGCTTCCCCCCTTCCCCCATGCACGCAGGGAATCTTAGTTTTCTAAGGCCATTTTCATTACACCCTTGTTGTATAGTAATATATTAATGGAATTATACAACGATATGATATACCTACCTCGAGGTCCCTTCAGTAAATCTTACTTTGTTGTAAGACTTCACAGTATCTACTGCAAATTCCGTGATAAATCCTGCAACAATGTTGTCTAACCATAAATATATTACGCGCATAAATTTATTGTCAACTTGTTGTAAGTGCGCAATCTCCATAGGATTCCACTCTAGTCGTTTGATCCGATTTGTAGGGTGGTTGTCTTTCAACCTCAATATCCACTCCTGCAAAACACGTGAGAAATCACAGAAAAATACTTCATGCAAGTTGTTGAATACGTACCTGTCTAGGTATTTGCGCAGTGTTAACTTCGGGTTTCTGTTATCTTTCTACACAAACTCTAGCTCCTTTCTTTTCAACTAGCTCTCGATCTCTACCTTCGTTGGGTTCCAAGGTCTCAACATCCCCTTTTATATTCTCATGTTTTTGTTTCCAGATCTAATATTCTTTTTACGCTTCTTCAGCAGATCTTAATCACTCAATCCCATTATGTTCCAAGTGGCAATGCAACCATTTGTTGGTTTTTACTAAAATACTTTATCTACTTTGATCTCATCTTACTGTCATAATTTGACCCAGGTTTAGATTTAACAATCTCCCAGCAAAATCCCTCTAAAACTATCGGCCCTTCTGGTATACCAAAAGGCAGTGCAGTACACAGGGTGCACTGTGTAGTCTCACTCGAGATAGTTCTATGGGTGGCTGCAATGCTCGGATGCTTACATCCCAGAAATAAGTAGGGATCTGCAGTTGTACCTTGTGATCTTCATTTATTTAGTCTAACATGTAAATTAATCAGTCACTCTTACTCATGCATGTGGAATATCAAATATATCTAGTTCCTTCATTCATTTATCTATCATTTAACCATTAACAACAATGGAGATGCATAGCATTCAATCACATAACACAATTTTTATCGTGGTTCACCCCTCCTGGGCTACGTCCACAAATATTTGGCTCTCAATATCTTTTATTATGTCTCGGCAATATCTTGCACCGCACACGTTTACAATCTTAGATCTTACAATCTCAACAGGTTTCTTAATCTCTATGAGGATGACTAGATCGCACCATGCTCTTCATCCTGTGATCTAACCCTCATGATCAAGTTGCTCGACTCTTCTCTAGCTCACCAGCTTACAAAAATGTTGCAATCCTACCATCCCTCTCTCTCTCTCTCTCTCTCTCTCTCTCTCTCTCTCTCTCTCNTTCTAGACCTCCTAGGTGCTACTTATACATTCTATTGGCTTAAAATCCATTATAATATCATGCAAAAACCCTAACCCTAATGTAGTTAATCCTCCCTTGCATGCACGCCTCGCATGCTTCCTTCGCATCTGTTGTTTTTCCTTCCAGTTGTCTTTTCTTTCTACTTCTTTATTTTCTCTCCAAAAATGGCCTTTTTCCAAAAAATGGGCCTTCTCCCAATAGGGACCAATAAGAGGAAAGGATCATCGTAGCCATACAAGAGCTCAAGAACAGATAGAAAACAATGAGCATCATAGAGCACCTGAAAGGTAATCAGGACTTGAAGAAGATGCAAGCAGATGTAAAAGTCGCACAGATGCAAAACTAGGAGAGACAGATGAAAGTAGAACCCCTCCAAGACCAAGAAACACAGTTGATCGCATAGTTGGAGGAGGAAAAGAAGATAATGGAATAGGTGCACACAGAGAGTGCAGCACTGATCCAGGAGGATATCACATCGCAGTCAGTAGAGGCACTGACAGGAAAATCCGCACAGGTCAAGACGCAAGGAAGGGAACTAGAAGAGAAGTTCCAAATTTTGGAAACATTCATAGAGGGAGAGTGCATTAGATAAGTGGCTCAGAACGAGCCACATGTCAGTGTTGAGGGTCTGTTGGGCACATGCAAATTTTGAGAAAAAGCCCATTTTTGGGAAGATAAATCTTAATTTGGAAAAAGACAGCTAGAAGCAGCATGTGCGAGGAAAATACGCATGCAAAGGAGGAAAGCATGCAAGGTGTGCAGGCAGGAAAACCTAACTACATTAGGGTTAGGGTTTTCGTAAGAGATTTTAATGGTTGATAAGCTTAAAATTAGTATAAATAAGTACCTAGGAAGTCTAGGTTGAGGTTCCTAAGTTTTGTTATGTTCGGTTAAGGAAACTACTGCAAAATATGATACCATTTTTGTAAGTTGTTGAGTTGTAGGAGAGTCAAGTAGCTATATCTTGAGGGTTAGATCACAGGATGAGGATCATGGTGAGGATTGTGGAACCTATTTTGAGTTTGTATGATCGGAAGTGTAGTGCGTGCGGCGCCATTCATTACAAAATTCTAAATAAAAGAGCATGAGAAGCCAAATCTTTGTGGCCGTAGCCCAGGAGGGGGTGAACCACGATAACATATGTGTTATGCATTGTGATGGATTGCATGTTACCTTTAGTAAGTAGTTATACTATGAATGGATGAATGGATAATTCTCTAAGATATGTTATATGTTAGATCTATTAGAATGCATGCATAGAGCTAACAGATAAAAGAATATTAAGAGTAATATAAATAACAACCAGATCAAGGCCTAAGAAGATAAATTGCAAACCCAGATCCCCACTCTTTCCTATACTGAAAGCATTTGAGCATTTCACTCACCCATAGGACTATCTCGGGTGAGACTGTGCAGTGCATTCTATGTGGTGTGTTTCTTTCTGGTCTACCAGAAGGGCTGATATTTTAGAGGTTTTTGTTGGAAACCTATTCAGATATGAACCTGGGTCAACCCAAGAGGAAGAGAAAGTAGTAACCAATAGTTGATCAGTAAATGAATTCTCATCATAAGTGGAAATAAATCATGAAAATTTCACACTAATTTTCCCATGATTGGGTTTTTCAATTTAATTATGATTTGGAAAAATTCACTTTATCTCATCCTCAAAAAAAAAATTCCATGTTATGGGTAATTTTCATATCATTGATTTTATGAAGATCATTCTTCAAGCATTGATCTATCTCACAAATGGGATATTTCATAAAGGATACTATCCATTCCATCTCGTAATGAAAATGGATTCTTATATTTTTCCCATACTCATATCCACATAATTATAATCTAGAAAAGTTTGCTTAATTGAGATTCTTATGAGTTGTGGGCTTGTTGTCCCACACACAGTAAAATAAAACTTTGAGTGACCTCAATCTACCCATCTGAAATCCAAGCCACTCCAACTCCATGGAATCTCTTTAGAATAGTATTTTTCCTTGGTTTTAGAGTTGTCTAAATGGTGTCTTTCCCAATTGACCCTTTCTTCGATTACTTTCAGCCAACATGATAGTTTTTGTATAGTCTTTTCTTTGCATAGTGAGCTTGGTTGATTTATCTTTTGAGTTATTTTCTTACAGTACTTTTAGTTTTAATTTATGGGCATTTGTTGCACATGTCTTATTCTCTATTCACTTAGTTTTTCAAGGAGGATTTTCATCTACTATATTGCAACTTTATTCACCCAAGATTCCTCTCATACACAGCAACAATAGACATTCATTCACATTCTCTAAATGCATGTTTTGACATTCTAGATAGCGTGGTTATTTAAATATTTCTACTGATATATTTTTCAAAAATTTTCTAGAATCAATATTTTTATTCCTCAATCCATTGATTGACCAAAGACTCAGTATTTTCATTGTCAATTCAATGGATTTTCAGACCTTATATTTTCTTGAATATTATATTTTTTGTCCATTGGGTTCACTGATTTTGGGTCACTCATTATGGTTACATTCTTGAGTAATCTTGTTTTTTATCATGGTTGAGAACTATACACTTATCTCATGTTGAATCCATTAAAATGCTTGGGAGTTGTAAGTATGTTTATGGAATATGTCAATGCAACTTCTAAGATTCCAATTTCAAATCTTCATCATTTTATTTTTATTTTTAACCATGATAGTAAGTTTCCAGATGTGAATATCTTGCGGGATATAACTCATCAATATATTAGACCCCACACTCTTCAGTGTTCCTTGAAGAAAGACTCATGATTCATAACTTGGGAAGATAATCATGTTTGGGTCATGCCAAAACATATTTTATTAGATCCTTCTCACTTGGGAACTTTTTGATTTTGTTTTCCAAATTATGTGTCTCATTGTTTTTAACAGAAAACATATCTAGTAAAGAGACAAGCTACACACTCTTATTTTCCATTTCATATTCTATACATTTTGTGTGACATTCAATCAAAAGAAAGTGGAATGTATAATTTGTCTACTTGGAACACTCGTGGGAACTTCAGGATATTAGTTTCATGGAATAAGGTTTATGTTAAAGGGAATATCACAAAAATCATTCACACTAAGCTTTATGTTAAAGGGAATATTGTGGGAAGAGCACATAGTGCTTATATCTCAGGAAGAAGGATGTGGTAGTTGACTGAATGAACAGCAGATGAATACTTGATGGCAGCATTTTCATTTGCATAATTTTTATGATAGCCCACTTATTTTAAGATTACATTAGCTTAGCATGCTTTTCTTAGGATTAGTTTTAATTTTTTATCTTTATCTTTCTTTTTAGTTTAATTTCATTTTAATAATTTATTCATTCAAAGAAATATTTCTTCCAAAATTGTCTAAGAGTTGATCACACCTTTGTTTTTTGTTATGCAGGTTGGGGAAATGGCTTATGCAACCAATAGTTCAGGATTCTTCGCTTCAATGAAAGAAACTTAGGGAAGTAAACTTGGCAGCTCAGATTCCTTTCTGACATTTTGTCACCAACCCAATAGTTGATCAGAGATATAGCCTCATTCATGTATTCATTTTTTTTTATCTAGTCGATGTTTGGAGTCATTTTAAGGACTATTTTGATTACCTCCATAACTATTATTTTTCCTCTTTGCATTATTAAATTGAATTATTGAATCTATGTGGCTAATGATTATCTTTTATAGCAAAGAGAAAATGGTGCTTTGGTGAGAAATATGAAATTTGTCTTCTGTTGAAAAATTAATTATCCACGAGTGTGCAAAGGACTGGCTTATGTCAAGAAATCTTGAGAGATTATGGGTTTATGGAATGTTTGAGCATCTACATTAACAAATTTTGCTAGAATATCGGAAGATTGTTTTGTTGCACTGAATGAAATAAATTGTATGTGACAATTTGAGTGGAGAATTATGTTGCAAATCTCTTCCACTAGATTATTAATTCTCGTAATATTGTTTGTCCTTCATTTCAGATCTTTACTCTAGGAATTTTT